>JBAMJR010000272.1:842500-855000 GCA_038501785.1 Myoxocephalus aenaeus
TTTACAGTTGAAACCAACCGCTATGAAGTGTGCGTCCAAAGAGGAGACCATTCATGGAGATAACAAGAATGTGACTTCCAAACGAGAGATCAAATACTGGACTTCACAGAAGGTCTCATGAGATGAAAGAAGATGAAACCCACCTTTCCTTCTACGATGCGATACACCAGTGAGTTCATGTCCTTGGCATTGAAGGCGTGCTTCAGGGTGGACATCTCATACACGCAGCAGCCCAGCGCCCACACGTCTGACTGGGACAGCACAGGGTTTACATGAGTCACATGGGCAGTCACCTGGGCAGTCACCTGGGCAGTCACCTGTCTCCTGGCAGCAGCAGCTCACCTTGTGGTTGTAGGGCTTGTTGGAGAACAGCTCGGGGCTCATGTAGTACGGGGTCCCGATGAGGGTGCTGGCCATGTCGTTCTGGTTCTCCAGGACCCGAGCGATGCCCAGGTCCCCCACCTTGATGATGTTGGTCTTGGTCAGGAAGATGTTCTGCGTCTTCAGGTCCCGGTGGAGGATGTTCCTCTCATGCAGGTACTGCAGAGCAAAACCACAAAGGACTCAGACCACCTTCCTCTGCGTGCCCTTGACTTCAGCAGTACCTGTAGAGCCATGGCTATCTGGACGAACCAGTCCACCACCTGCCTCTCAGGGAGCAGCTTACCTGTAGAGCCATGGCTATCTGGACGAACCACTCCACCACCTGCCTCTCAGGGAGCAGCTTACCTGTAGAGCCATGGCTATCTGGACGAACCAGTCCACCACCTGCCTCTCAGGGAGCAGCTTACCTGTAGAGCCATGGCTATCTGGACGAACCACTCCACCACCTGCCTCTCAGGGAGCAGCTTACCTGTAGAGCCATGGCTATCTGGACGAACCACTCCACCACCTGCCTCTCAGGGAGCAGCGCGCCCTTCTGCTGCTTGAGGCGGTGGTAGAGGTCGCCTCCCTCGCAGAAGCCCATCACGATGTACAGCTGCCGGTCGCCTCCCTCCCAGGACTCCCGGTAGGTCACGATGTTGGGGTGCCGCAGCCGGGACAGCAGCTGCGCCTCCTGCTCGGCCGCACGGCGCTCCCGCTGGGAGGAGCTGGTCAGGTTCAGCTTCTTCACCACATACTGGGAGCAATGAGAGACAGCCAGTCTTAACAACATACTGGGAGCAATGGGAGACAGCCAGTCTTAACAACATACTGGGAGCAATGGGAGACAGCCAGTCTTAACAACATACTGGGAGCAATGGGAGACAGCCAGTCTTAACAACATACTGGGAGCAATGGGAGACAGCCAGTCTTAACAACATACTGGGAGCAATGGGAGACAGCCAGTCTCTCCATCAGTTGGGAACCTACAGTGTTTGTCATCCTATGTGGAATCCAACATCCCCATAAAAGAAGACTGCCGTAATAATCGCGCGACACAACGAAGCGACAATGAAATTCGTTGCCAACTCTTTTGATAATCGACTTTATCGATTCGTTGTTGCAGCCCTAATTAAGATTAGAGTCTGAACACCATTACAGTCCTTGCCGCCATATATTCAAGTGGCAAAATATAATGCATTAAAACGTGGCCACAGACATGAAATATATATATATATATATATATATATATATATATATATATATATATATATATATATATATATATATACACACACACACACACACACACACATTTGTCCTTGTTTCTGGTGGAAAGCTTCAGCTTCTTCTATATATATATATATATGTGTGTGTAATTTAGAAGTACATAATGTATCAGTACTGGTGTCTCACTACTTGTGTAGCATTACTTGTGTAGCAGTACTAGTGTATCACTACTTGTGTAGCAGTACTTGTGTATCAGTACTGGTGTAGCAGTACTGGTGTAGCAGTACTTGTGTAGCAGTACTGGTGTAACACTACTTGTGTAGCAGTACTTGTGTAGCAGTACTTGTGTAGCAGTACTGGTGTAGCACTACTTGTGTAGCAGTACTTGTGTATCACTACTTGTGTAGCACTACTTGTGTAGCAGTACTGGTGTAACACTACTTGTGTAGCACTACTTGTGTAGCAGTACTGGTGTCTCACTACTTGTGTAGCAGTACTTGTGTAGCAGTACTTGTGTAGCAGTACTAGTGTATCACTACTTGTGTATCAGTACTGGTGTAGCAGTACTGGTGTAGCAGTACTGGTGTAGCAGTACTAGTGTATCACTACTTGTGTAGCAGTACTTGTGTATCAGTACTGGTGTAGCAGTACTGGTGTAGCAGTACTTGTGTAGCAGTACTTGTGTAGCAGTACTGGTGTAGCACTACTTGTGTAGCAGTACTGGTGTAACACTACTGGTGTAGCACTACTTGTGTAGCAGTACTGGTGTAACACTACTTGTGTAGCACTACTTGTGTAGCAGTACTTGTGTAGCAGTACTAGTGTATCACTACTTGTGTAGCAGTACTTGTGTATCAGTACTGGTGTAGCAGTACTGGTGTAGCAGTACTTGTGTAGCAGTACTGGTGTAGCAGTACTGGTGTAGCAGTACTTGTGTAGCAGTACTAGTGTATCACTACTTGTGTAGCAGTACTTGTGTATCAGTACTGGTGTAGCAGTACTGGTGTAGCAGTACTTGTGTAGCAGTACTGGTGTAGCACTACTTGTGTAGCAGTACTGGTGTCTCACTACTTGTGTAGCAGTACTTGTGTAGCAGTACTTGTGTAGCAGTACTAGTGTATCACTACTTGTGTAGCAGTACTTGTGTATCAGTACTGGTGTAGCAGTACTGGTGTAGCAGTACTTGTGTAGCAGTACTTGTGTAGCAGTACTGGTGTAGCACTACTTGTGTAGCAGTACTGGTGTAGCAGTACTGGTGTAGCACTACTTGTGTAGCAGTACTGGTGTAACACTACTGGTGTAGCACTACTTGTGTAGCAGTACTGGTGTAACACTACTTGTGTAGCACTACTTGTGTAGCAGTACTGGTGTCTCACTACTTGTGTATCAGTACTTGTGTAGCAGTACTGGTGTCTCACTACTTGTGTAGCAGTACTTGTGTAGCAGTACTTGTGTAGCAGTACTGGTGTAGCAGTACTTGTGTAGCAGTACTGGTGTAACACTACTTGTGTATCAGTACTTGTGTAGCATTACTGGTGTAGCACTACTTGTGTAGCATTACTGGTGTAGCACTACTTGTGTAGCAGTACTGGTGTAACACTACTTGTGTAGCAGTACTTGTGTAGCACTACTTGTGTAGCAGTACTGGTGTAACACTACTTGTGTAGCAGTACTTGTGTAGCAGTACTTGTGTATCACTGCTTGTGTATCACTACTTGTGTAGCAGTACTGGTGTCTCACCTGCTTCCGGTCCGCGCTGTGCGTCACCAGGTCCACCTCCCCGTAGCTCCCTTTGCCCACGACCCGGATGAACGTGTACCGGTCCATCTCTTCAGGCGCGAGACGACACGACCCGGATGAACGTGTAGCGGTCCATCTCTTCAGGCGCGAGACGGCGAGGTGACGTCATCAGCGTTAGGACAGCAGCGGATCGTGTTCCTTCACTAGGCAACAGGCAGGTCCGCCCACGAGAGAGCGGGGCCAAGTGTCCAAACACCGGCCCGCGTGCGCCACAGCGCCGCGCAGCGGCCAGGAGGTCCAAGTGCCCCAAACGTGGCCCGCGAGTTACTCTGGTTTTTGCAAATGAACCGCGGCTCTTTGTCAACACTTAAAAAACACAAAAACACAAAGTATGAATAATCCTACATCTCCTTCAAAAGCAAACACTGTAAAATGAAACATAAAAAAGGATATAAAGTCTTCTAAATTGGTATTTTTTCATGTGCCTCTTTGTTTACGTCTCCATGCTTCCATTGGGATGCTTGTTAACGTCACATTGCTATGAATTGTGGGTAATTCCCTTGAGCAAAGTCGGCATCTAATGCTGACTTAGGGAAAGGGTTCATAAAGGGTCAACATGTCTGAGACTCAAACCCTCTACGATGTGACAGAGGGACAGAACCAAACCCTCACGGAGTAGAGGAGCCTCAACGTGACCCTTCAGGTGAGACTGGACCTCTGAGTCCTTCAGGTGAGACTGGACCTCTGAGTCCTTCAGGTGAGACTGGACCTCTGAGTCTGTGACCCTTCAGGTGAGACTGGACCTCTGAGTCCTTCAGGTGAGACTGGACCTCTGAGTCCTTCAGGTGAGACTGGACCTCTGAGTCTGTGATCCTTCAGGTGAGACTGGACCTCTGAGTCTGTGACCCTTCAGGTGAGACTGGACCTCTGAGTCTGTGATCCTTCAGGTGAGACTGGACCTCTGAGTCCTTCAGGTGAGACTGGACCTCTGTGTCTGTGGTTGACTTGTTGTGTGTCTGTGGTTAACTTGTTGTGTGTCTGTGGTTAACTTGTTGTGTGTCTGTGGTTAACTCGTTGTGTGTCTGTGGTTAACTTGTTGTGTGTCTGTGGTTAACTTGTTGTGTGTCTGTGGTTGACTTGTTGTGGGTCTGTGGTTGACTTGTTGTGTGTCTGTGGTTAACTTGTTGTGTGTCTGTGGTTAACTCGTTGTGTGTCTGTGGTTAACTTGTTGTGTGTCTGTGGTTAACTTGTTGTGTGTCTGTGGTTGACTTGTTGTGGGTCTGTGGTTGACTTGTTGTGTGTCTGTGGTTAACTTGTTGTGTGTCTGTGGTTAACTTGTTGTGTGTCTGTGGTTGACTTGTTGTGTGTCTGTGGTTAACTTGTTGTGTGTCTGTGGTTAACTTGTTGTGTGTCTGTGGTTGACTTGTTGTGTGTCTGTGGTTAACTTGTTGTGTGTCTGTGGTTAACTTGTTGTGTGTCTGTGGTTGACTTGTTGTGTGTCTGTGGTTAACTTGTGGACTTGTTCCTCACTAAGTGAAGCAGACGGCTCATGTGGAGCTCACACACACACACACACACACACACACACACACACACACACACACACACACACACACTGCTGCAGGCCTCATGGCCTCAATGTTAAAGTCCAGATAAGATAGTCTTTATTAAAGGGACATTACAGGATAGACCTGGACTCGTTCCTCCATGTCATAAAAAGACAACGGGCATTAAGATCTATGACTAAAATAATAATAATAATAATAATAATAATAATAATAATAATAATAAGTACACACTTACAATAAACACTGACTATGAATCCCTTTGTTCATTGAAAACACAGCTTCTTAAAGACCTGCCTTCACTGGCTCATGCGGTCCACTAGGGGGCGCACCAGACCGCCAGAGCTGAGACACGTGACCCTGCAGGAGGATTCATAGCCACGTCACAAATACATGCATTATATTGGAGTTATTGAGCCATAAAACATATACAGACTCTCATCAGACAAGAGAAGCAAAGCCACAAAGATGCAGCATGAATATGGAAACATGATAGAAACCAAAGAACAAGATGACGTACAGACAGGATGCTGCTTTATGTCTGGGTTATTACCGCAGCTTACTTCATATTCATAATAATAATAATAACTTTATTTATACAACACCTTTAAAAACAAAGTTCACAAAGTGCTCTACAAAGAAGCAAAGCATAGACATAACTTAAATACCGATAAACAAAAAGGACAATAAAGGCAATGAATACAAGAAAACCAAAGTAATAACCAAAAAGAGCAAATGGAAAACAAACACATAAATAAAATATACAAACAAAACCAGGGGAACTGCATAATAGATCATAAAAGATCATAAAAGGACGACATCACTTAAAAGCAATTCTATAAAAATGGGGTTTAAGAAGTGATTTAAAAGAAATGATTGATTCTGCAATAATACTAATAATACTAATAACGGGAGAACACCGAGGAGGCTGTGCTTCTAATATTTCACATTCATAATAATACTAATAAGGAGGATGTGCTTCTATGTGTGTGTTATTCCAGCAGGTTATTTCATATTCATAATAATACTAATAATACTAATAACAGGAGGCTGCACGCCGACATCGACACTCCTCCAACGGCTTCATCCTCAGGTGAACCAATGAGTGTCGCAGAACCGTTTACCTGCTCCACAGCTCGAGCGCTGATTGGTCCGCTGGCTGGTGACGTCAGGATCAGCGCTGCCAGAGTACAGACTCTCCGCGCGAGAGCTCAGAGTTGTAGAGCCGACAGACGGACGCACCGGACCGGCCGCTGCACCTCCCGACCGGGACACTTCAGGTAGGAACGACGCTGCCGGACTGGGACTGGGACTCGGACTCGGACTGGGACTCGGACTGGGACTCGGACTCGGACTCGGACTCGGACTCGGACTGCGCGTGCATGGAGCAGAATATACTTTCATGGAGCTCTGAATCCGTGACAGAGTATGCTGCTCCTTGCGCGCGCATGGACGCGCCTGCACAGGCGCGTCCATGCGCGCGCAAGGAGCAGCATAGAGAATACTCTGTCACGGAGCTCTGAATCCACGAGACGTAAAGTCCCGTTGACAGTGTAGGGCTGACATGACGTGACCTCCTAAAGTCTTCCTCCTCTTCCTCTTCCTCCCTCACCTCGCGTGTCTGATGGTAATAAGCTCAGTGGAGCTTTGTGCGTCACGGACAGCTGACCGCAGGCTGCTGGAGCTCTGTGGCCTGAGTAGACCCTCTATATGACGTCATGAGGTGAGGAGTAGACCCTCTATATGAGGTCATGAGGTGAGGAGTAGACCCTCTATATGAGGTCATGAGGTGAGGAGTAGACCCTCTATATGAGGTCTCTGGTGAGGAGTAGACCCTCTATATGAGGTCTCTGGTGAGGAGTAGACCCTCTATATGAGGTCTCTGGTGGTGAGGAGTAGACCCTCTATATGAGGTCTCTGGTGAGGAGTAGACCCTCTATATGAGGTCTCTGGTGAGGAGTAGACCCTCTATATGAGGTCTCTGGTGGTGAGGAGTAGACCCTCTATATGAGGTCTCTGGTGAGGAGTAGACCCTCTATATGAGGTCTCTGGTGAGGAGTAGACCCTCTATATGAGGTCATGAGGTGAGGAGTAGACCCTCTATATGAGGTCTCTGGTGAGGAGTAGACCCTCTATATGAGGTCTCTGCTGAGGAGTAGACCCTCTATATGAGGTCTCTGGTGAGGAGTAGACCCTCTATATGAGGTCTCTGCTGAGGAGTAGACCCTCTATATGAGGTCTCTGCTGAGGAGTAGACCCTCTATATGAGGTCTCTGGTGAGGAGTAGACCCTCTATATGAGGTCTCTGCTGAGGAGTAGACCCTCTATATGAGGTCTCTGCTGAGGAGTAGACCCTCTATATGAGGTCTCTGGTGAGGAGTAGACCCTCTATATGAGGTCTCTGGTGAGGAGTAGACCCTCTATATGAGGTCTCTGCTGAGGAGTAGACCCTCTATATGAGGTCTCTGCTGAGGAGTAGACCCTCTATATGAGGTCTCTGGTGAGGAGTAGACCCTCTATATGAGGTCTCTGCTGAGGAGTAGACCCTCTATATGAGGTCTCTGCTGAGGAGTAGACCCTCTATATGAGGTCTCTGGTGAGGAGTAGACCCTCTATATGAGGTCTCTGGTGAGGAGTAGGTAACCATGAGGGTAACATGTCAGGAACCAGAGAACCAGAGAACCAGAGAATCAGGCCGACGCAGAAGGTCTCCTGCTCTGACCTCTGACCTCACAACCTCCTGTTCTGACGTCTGACCTCACAACCTCCTGCTCTGACCTCTGACCTCACAACCTCCTGCTCTGACCTCTGACCTCACAACCTCCTGTTCTGACATCTGACCTCACAACCTCCTGTTCTGACCTCTGACCTCACAACCTCCTGTTCTGACCTCTGACCTCACAACCTCCTGCTCTGACCTCACAACCTCCTGCTCTGACCTCTGACCTCACAACCTCCTGTTCTGACGTCTGACCTCACAACCTCCTGTTCTGACCTCTGACCTCACAACCTCCTGTTCTGACCTCTGACCTCACAACCTCCTGCTCTGACCTCTGACCTCACAACCTCCTGCTCTGACCTCACAACCTCCTGTTCTGACCTCTGACCTCACAACCTCCTGCTCTGACCTCTGACCTCACAACCTCCTGTTCTGACATCTGACCTCACAACCTCCTGTTCTGACCTCTGACCTCACAACCTCCTGCTCTGACCTCTGACCTCACAACCTCCTGCTCTGACCTCTAACCTCACAACCTCCTGCTCTGACCTCATGACCTCCTGCTCTGACCTCTGACCTCACAGCCTCCTGCTCTGACCTCTGACCTCACAACCTCCTGCTCTGACCTCACAACCTCCTGCTCTGACCTCTGACCTCACGACCTCCTGCTCTGACCTCTGACCTCCTCACAACCTCCTGCTCTGCTCTGACCTCTGACCTCACGACCTCCTGCAGACCAGTAGTCTGCGGTCTGTTGACATGAGTTGGGTCTCCGTTCTGAACGTGGCAGTCTAACTGTGTGTGTGTGTGTGTGTGTGTGTGTGTGTGTGTGTGTGTGCGTGTGTGTGTGTGTGTGTATGTGCGTGTGTGTGTGTGTGTGTGTGTGTGTGCGTGTGTGTGTGTGTGTACGTGTGTGTGTGTGTACGTGTGTGTGTGTATGTATATGTGTGTGTGTGGTAAGTCTAACTGGGTGGGTGTGTGTGTGTGTGTGTGTGTGTGTGGTCAGTCTAACTGTGTGTGTGTGTGTGTGTGTGTGTGTGTGTGTGTGTGTGTGTGGTCAGTCTAACTGGGTGTGTGTGTGTGTGTGTGTGTGTGTGTGGGGTCAGTCTAACTGTGTGTGTGTGTGTGTGTGTGTGGTCAGTCTAACTGGGTGTGTGTGTGTGTGTGTGTGTGTGTGTGTGTGTGTGTGTGTGTGTGTGTGTGTGTGTGGTCAGTCTAACTGGGTGTGCGTGTGCTCTTCTGTCCACTGCACATCACAGGAATGGGAAACCAGTGAGTAGCCTCTGTGTCTGGGTGAATGCTGCATGTCCCGTAGAGGATGTGGTGTAGAGGACGTGGTTCTGGTCTCGTGCGTCTCCCGTTAGCCTCTTCATCCTCTGCTCATGGGGTCCTGACCCCGGTGACATGGAGGCCTGCTCGGCCTCTACATGCTCACACAGACCTGCATGTGTCCTCTTCTGCCCCACGTCTGGAAACGTGCCTGTTTGACCCTGAACGCAGACCCCTTGCTCAACCTGACCCTGAACGCAGACCCCTTGCTCAACCTGACCCTGAACGCAGACCCCTTGCTCAACCTGACCCTGAACGCAGACCCCTTGCTCTACCTGACCCTGAACTCGGACCCCTTGCTCTACCTGACCCTGAACGCAGACCCCTTGCTCAACCTGACCCTGAACGCAGACCCCTTGCTCTACCTGACCCTGAACGCAGACCCCTTGCTCTACCTGACCCTGAACGCAGACCCCTTGCTCTACCTGACCCTGAACGCAGACCCCTTGCTCAACCTGACCCTGAACGCAGACCCCTTGCTCTACCTGACCCTGAACGCAGACCCCTTGCTCAACCTGACCCTGAACGCAGACCCCTTGCTCTACCTGACCCTGAACGCAGACCCCTTGCTCTACCTGACCCTGAACGCTCCAGTTGCTTGAACTATGTGATCTGAAATGTATGAAGCTGCCTCATGTGAACACACATCCAGATGTTTGTGCCATTGAAGGTTTGAAGCAGGTGTAGCTGCACGTTGGTATTTCCTGGCAATTCCTAAAATGAATTCAAGCAGTGACGAGAACGTATGAACATCTGAACATCTCATATGAGATGTTCAGATGTTCAGATGTTCATACGAGGTGAGACTTCACAAAGCAGCAGCAGTGGGAAGCGTTCTCGCTTTCCTTCCAATGATCCTGTTGCACTTGAACGCCCCGTCTCAGTAACACAGAGGGAGAGCTCCCGCTGTTATGGTTTTTAATACGTCCTTCTTGATATGTCTGTTGTCTATAAAATGCTGACAAAAGCAAGCCAATCTTCCCATTTAAGAAGCTGCAATCTGCAAATGAGATATATATATATATATATATATATATATATATATATATATATATATATATATATATTAGGGCTGCAACAACGAATCGATAAAAATCAATTATCAAAAGAGTTGGCAACGAATTTCATTATTGATTCGTTGTGTCGCGCGATTATTACGTCATTCAATAAGTCACGGAGAAAAAAAAAGAGCGGAGCAGAGCAACTGGCCGTCAGCGTGTCTGAGATTGGAGTGAGACGAGGAGAAAAGCTGAGGTTGTGATCTTCGCAATAGAACATCTTTGATGTGACGTGTCGAGTCTTGGCCAATCAGCGTTAAGATGTCTACAGCGGCTTCATTTCCCTCAAACTTGTTTTTAATGGAAGCTAGTCAGCGTGCTATCACGTTAGCTAACGTGTTTGGGTTGTGTGTTGTCGTTAAAGTTACTTTATGTTCCGTTACAGTTCAGTCTTGCTTGTAAAAAAACGTAACGTGATGTAACGTGATGAAACATGCCGTAACCCCCGGTCTGGTTCAGTTCACCAGTCACTCGTTAACGTTAAACCGGAACACCGGAGGATCTGGATGAAGGTTTTTAGTAGAATTAACCAAATCACGTAGTTGGGCTTAGCCAACAACGTGACGTCGTGGTCATAAGAGGCCCAGATATTGATCAGATGATTTGAATGAAATAGTTTAAGGAAGAGGACTCTATATGCAGCGCAGCTTGATGCAGCTGAGATGAGGTGGAGCTGACCTGAAGGTGGAGGTCAGACAGACGTGAGAGGAGCAGCACAGCTTCCTCTGTCCAGTGTTTCATACATATTGATAAAGCAGGGCATGTAAAGCAGCCTCTGCTCCAAGGAGATCAATTACAGTAAACATGGCTCACATTTAGTAGATGTAAAGCATGCATGTGTATGTTTTTAGTGTTAGTCCATTTTTATTACATTTTTTTTAATGAACAGCTCAGGGATGTTCAAGGAGCAACCTGTTTGTGCTTTCTGAAGAGGTTTTGGACTGTCACTTCTGTTTTTGAATAAAGGGTTGGAAATTAATGCTTTTTTGTTTTTTTATCCGATTCATCGATTAATCGGAAAAATAATCAATGTGTTATGTTATCACTAAGTATTTCTTTAAGCATTACAGTGTCATAGTCTTCAACCTCGTTTCCAGACATCAGGCAGGCGTTTAGAAGTGACACGTGAAAGTATTTCCAAGTTATAGCAACGGTTATTTACATGATCTGCGTTTCTCGGTCATCATCGTTTATTCTCGTGAACGGCCGAATGATACGTCACTTTAAATGTTGCCGCCGCAAGGAATTGTGGGTCGCCATTATCTCCTTTGCTATAGGAGCTAAATTAGGAAGCATTGAAGCTCCTTTCCTTTGCATTTAGATAATTCGACCGGCACTTATCATGGCGGCCACTTAGGTACTTCAGATCATTTCACTCAGTTAGGAAGGTTCCTAACCAAAAAGGACTATTCCACTGCAGCCCAGGACGTTTATCCCTCAGCTCACTTATTACCAGTAGACCAGGACGTTTATCCCTCAGCTCACTTATTACCAGTAGACCAGGACGTTTATCCCTCAGCTCACTTATTACCAGTAGACCAGGACGTTTATCCCTCAGCTGACTTATTACCAGTAGACCAGGACGTTTATCCCTCAGCTGACTTATTACCAGTAGACCAGGACGTTTATCCCTCAGCTCACTTATTACCAGTAGACCAGGACGTTTATCCCTCAGCTGACTTATTACCAGTAGACCAGGACGTTTATCCCTCAGCTCACTTATTACCAGTAGACCAGGACGTTTATCCCTCAGCTGACTTATTACCAGTAGACCAGGACGTTTAAACTCCAGCTCACTTATTACCAGTAGACCAGGACGTTTATCCCTCAGCTCACTTATTACCAGTAGACCAGGACGTTTAGGCCTCAGCTGACTTATTACCAGTAGACCAGGACGTTTAGGCCTCAGCTCACTTATTACCAGTAGACCAGGACGTTTAGGCCTCAGCTCACTTATTACCAGTAGACCAGGACGTTTAGGCCTCAGCTCACTTATTACCAGTAGACCAGGACGTTTAGGCCTCAGCTCACTTATTACCAGTAGACCAGGACGTTTAGGCCTCAGCTCACTTATTACCAGTAGACCAGGACGTTTAGGCCTCAGCTCACTTATTACCAGTGATTTCCAGACATGACGTCACGCTGCACTGTGGGCGTGTCATCACGAGTGCAGACACTAAGAAATCCACAGATATCTAAATGTTTAATCACATCAATACACAGCACCATATGAAACGTGAGCTGCACAATAAGTGCACTGTTGTATTTATGGGATGTATTAATGAGCGCCTCCTCCTCTTCTTCCTCACTAGTATTGTTTCTGATCGTCACACCAAGAAGATGCCGCTGGGGGACGAGTGCCATGCCTGGAAAAAGAAGACCACCGATGTGAAGGACCAGTACGACTTCAAAGAGGTCCTGGGAACGTGAGTGTCTCCGCTCCACGCTGTGCTTCTGTCCCCTGGCTGAAGAGCAGTGCTGGCGCTCATGTGATGC
>JBAMJR010000272.1:860000-865000 GCA_038501785.1 Myoxocephalus aenaeus
GACTACTGACATCCTGTAACAGTTATCTACTGAGACTACTGACATCCTGTAACAGTTATCTACTGAGACTACTGACATCCTGTAAGAGTTATCTACTGAGACTACTGACATCCTGTAAGAGTTATCTACTGAGACTACTGACATCCTGTAACAGTTATCTACTGAGACTACTGACATCCTGTAACAGTTATCTACTGAGACTACTGACATCCTGTAACAGTTATCTACTGAGACTACTGACATCCTGTAACACAGTTATCTACTGAGACTACTGACATCCTGTAACAGTTATCTACTGAGACTACTGACATCCTGTAACACAGTTATCTACTGAGACTACTGACATCCTGTAACAGTTATCTACTGAGACTACTGACATACTGTAACACAGTTATCTACTGAGACTACTGACATCCTGTAACACAGTTATCTACTGAGACTACTGACATCCTGTAACAGTTATCTACTGAGACTACTGACATCCTGTAACACAGTTATCTACTGAGACTACTGACATCCTGTAAGAGTTATCTACTGAGACTACTGACATCCTGTAAGAGTTATCTACTGAGACTACTGACATCCTGTAACAGTTATCTACTGAGACTACTGACATCCTGTAACAGTTATCTACTGAGACTACTGACATCCTGTAACAGTTATCTACTGAGACTACTGACATCCTGTAACACAGTTATCTACTGAGACTACTGACATCCTGTAACACAGTTATCTACTGAGACTACTGACATCCTGTAACACAGTCATCTACTGAGACTACTGACATCCTGTAACAGTTATCTACTGAGACTACTGACATCCTGTAAGAGTTATCTACTGAGACTACTGACATCCTGTAACACAGTTATCTACTGAGACTACTGACATCCTGTAACAGTTATCTACTGAGACTACTGACATCCTGTAACAGTTATCTACTGAGACTACTGACATCCTGTAACACAGTTATCTACTGAGACTACTGACATCCTGTAACACAGTTATCTACTGAGACTACTGACATCCTGTAACACAGTCATCTACTGAGACTACTGACATCCTGTAACAGTTATCTACTGAGACTACTGACATCCTGTAAGAGTTATCTACTGAGACTACTGACATCCTGTAACACAGTTATCTACTGAGACTACTGACATCCTGTAACAGTTATCTACTGAGACTACTGACATCCTGTAAGAGTTATCTACTGAGACTACTGACATCCTGTAACAGTTATCTACTGAGACTACTGACATCCTGTAACAGTTATCTACTGAGACTACTGACATCCTGTAACAGTTATCTACTGAGACTACTGACATCCTGTAACAGTTATCTACTGAGACTACTGACATCCTGTAACACAGTTATCTACTGAGACTACTGACATCCTGTAACACAGTTATCTACTGAGACTACTGACATCCTGTAACAGTTATCTACTGAGACTACTGACATCCTGTAACACCGTCATCTACTGAGACTACTGACATCCTGTAACAGTTATCTACTGAGACTACTGACATCCTGTAACACAGTTATCTACTGAGACTACTGACATCCTGTAACAGTTATCTACTGAGACTACTGACATCCTGTAACACCGTCATCTACTGAGACTACTGACATCCTGTAACACAGTTATCTACTGAGACTACTGACATCCTGTAACACAGTTATCTACTGAGACTACTGACATCCTGTAACACAGTCATCTTACTGAGACTACAGACATCCTGTAACACCGTCATCTACTGAGACTACTGACATCCTGTAACACAGTTATCTACTGAGACTACTGACATCCTGTAACACGTCATCTACTGAGACTACTGACATCCTGTAACACAGTTATCTACTGAGACTACTGACATCCTGTAACAGTTATCTACTGAGACTACTGACATCCTGTAACACAGTCATCTTACTGAGACTACTGACATCCTGTAACACAGTCATCTTACTGAGACTACAGACATCCTGTAACACCGTCATCTACTGAGACTACTGACATCCTGTAACAGTTATCTACTGAGACTACTGACATCCTGTAACACGTCATCTACTGAGACTACTGACATCCTGTAACACGTCATCTACTGAGACTACTGACATCCTGTAACAGTTATCTACTGAGACTACTGACATCCTGTAACAGTTATCTACTGAGACTACTGACATCCTGTAACACAGTTATCTACTGAGACTACTGACATCCTGTAACACAGTTATCTACTGAGACTACTGACATCCTGTAACACAGTTATCTACTGAGACTACTGACATCCTGTAACACAGTTATCTACTGAGACTACTGACATCCTGTAACAGTTATCTACTGAGACTACTGACATCCTGTAACACAGTTATCTACTGAGACTACTGACATCCTGTAAGAGTTATCTACTGAGACTACTGACATCCTGTAACACCGCCATCTACTGAGACTACTGACATCCTGTAACAGTTATCTACTGAGACTACTGACATCCTGTAACACCGTCATCTACTGAGACTACTGACATCCTGTAACACAGTCATCTACTGAGACTACTGACATCCTGTAACACAGTTATCTACTGAGACTACTGACATCCTGTAACACAGTTATCTACTGAGACTACTGACATCATGTAACACAGTTATCTACTGAGACTACTGACATCCTGTAACAGTTATCTACTGAGACTACTGACATCCTGTAACACAGTTATCTACTGAGACTACTGACATCCTGTAACACAGTTATCTACTGAGACTACTGACATCCTGTAACAGTTATCTACTGAGACTACTGACATCCTGTAACACAGTTATCTACTGAGACTACTGACATCCTGTAACAGTTATCTACTGAGACTACTGACATCCTGTAACACCTTCATCTACTGAGACTACTGACATCCTGTAACACAGTTATCTACTGAGACTACTGACATCCTGTAACAGTTATCTACTGAGACTACTGACATCCTGTAACACGTCATCTACTGAGACTACTGACATCCTGTAACACGTCATCTACTGAGACTACTGACATCCTGTAACAGTTATCTACTGAGACTACTGACATCCTGTAACAGTTATCTACTGAGACTACTGACATCCTGTAACACAGTTATCTACTGAGACTACTGACATCCTGTAACACAGTTATCTACTGAGACTACTGACATCCTGTAACACAGTTATCTACTGAGACTACTGACATCCTGTAACAGTTATCTACTGAGACTACTGACATCCTGTAACACAGTTATCTACTGAGACTACTGACATCCTGTAACACAGTTATCTACTGAGACTACTGACATCCTGTAAGAGTTATCTACTGAGACTACTGACATCCTGTAACACCGCCATCTACTGAGACTACTGACATCCTGTAACAGTTATCTACTGAGACTACTGACATCCTGTAACACCGTCATCTACTGAGACTACTGACATCCTGTAACACAGTCATCTACTGAGACTACTGACATCCTGTAACACAGTTATCTACTGAGACTACTGACATCCTGTAACACAGTTATCTACTGAGACTACTGACATCATGTAACACAGTTATCTACTGAGACTACTGACATCCTGTAACAGTTATCTACTGAGACTACTGACATCCTGTAACACAGTTATCTACTGAGACTACTGACATCCTGTAAGAGTTATCTACTGAGACTACTGACATCCTGTAACACAGTTATCTACTGAGACTACTGACATCATGTAACACAGTTATCTACTGAGACTACTGACATCCTGTAACAGTTATCTACTGAAACTACTGACATCCTGTAACACAGTTATCTACTGAGACTACTGACATCATGTAACACAGTTATCTACTGAGACTACTGACATCCTGTAACAGTTATCTACTGAGACTACTGACATCCTGTAACAGTTATCTACTGAGACTACTGACATCCTGTAACACAGTTATCTACTGAGACTACTGACATCCTGTAACACCGTTATCTACTGAGACTACTGACATCCTGTAACAGTTATCTACTGAGACTACTGACATACTGTAACACAGTTATCTACTGAGACTACTGACATCCTGTCACACAGTTATCTACTGAGACTACTGACATCCTGTAACAGTTATCTACTGAGACTACTAACATCCTGTAACACAGTTATCTACTGAGACTACTGACATCATGTAACACAGTTATCTACTGAGACTACTGACATCCTGTAACACAGTTATCTACTGAGACTACTGACATCCTGTAACAGTTATCTACTGAGACTACTAACATCCTGTAACACAGTTATCTACTGAGACTACTGACATCATGTAACACAGTTATCTACTGAGACTACTGACATCCTGTAACAGTTATCTACTGAGACTACTGACATCCTGTAACACCGTCATCTACTGAGACTACTGACATCCTGTAACACAGTCATCTACTGAGACTACTGACATCCTGTAACACAGTTATCTACTGAGACTACTGACATCCTGTAACACAGTTATCTACTGAGACTACTGACATCATGTAACACAGTTATCTACTGAGACTACTGACATCCTGTAACAGTTATCTACTGAGACTACTGACATCCTGTAACACAGTTATCTACTGAGACTACTGACATCCTGTAAGAGTTATCTACTGAGACTACTGACATCCTGTAACACAGTTATCTACTGAGACTACTGACATCATGTAACACAGTTATCTACTGAGACTACTGACATCCTGTAACAGTTATCTACTGAAACTACTGACATCCTGTAACACAGTTATCTACTGAGACTACTGACATCATGTAACACAGTTATCTACTGAGACTACTGACATCCTGTAACAGTTATCTACTGAGACTACTGACATCCTGTAACAGTTATCTACTGAGACTACTGACATCCTGTAACACAGTTATCTACTGAGACTACTGACATCCTGTAACACCGTTATCTACTGAGACTACTGACATCCTGTAACAGTTATCTACTGAGACTACTGACATAC
>JBAMJR010000272.1:875000-892500 GCA_038501785.1 Myoxocephalus aenaeus
GGGGCTCTGGATGAGTAGCCGGGCTGTGGATGAGTAGCCGGGCTCTGGATGAGTAGCCGGGCTGTGGATGAGTAGCCGGGCTGTGGATGAGTAGCCGGGCTGTGGATGAGTAGCCGGGCTGTGGATGAGGAGCCGGGTCTGGATGAGGAGCCGGGTCTGGATGAGGAGCCGGGTCTGGATGAGTAGCCGGGTTCTGGATGAGGAGCCGGGTCTGGATGAGTAGCCGGGTTCTGGATGAGGAGCGGGGCTCTGGATGAGTAGCCGGGCTGTGGATGAGTAGCCGGGCTGTGGATGAGTAGCCGGGCTGTGGATGAGGAGCCGGGTCTGGATGAGTAGCCGGGCTCTGGATGAGGAGCCGGGCTCTGGATGAGGAGCCGGGCTCTGTCCAGATGCACCAACATTAAGAACAGAATCACCAAATCCTCTGCTCATGTAAATACAGCAGCACTAAGATAAACATGTGTGAGTCAGAAAGTAGAAGCTGCGGCTTGGAGCACTTTCAGACAATACACACTTCATTTCCTGTTAAACTAGCTGAAGAAGAACCTATCTGATTTGCATATAAACTGTGGATCAGACCACCAATCAAAGATTGGTGTTTTTATGCAGATCAGCATTCAGTTGTGTTCATATGAATGAATGAATATATACTTTATTAATCCCCGAGGGGAAATTTGGTGTCGGGGTAGCAGCAACTTACAACAAAACAACAAAAATAAATATATAAAAAACAGCAGGATGAAAGATAAAAGATATATACAATAATAAAAATAATAAAAATAATAAAATAAAAATAGAAATAGCTGGGATGAGAGATATGTGTTTTCTTTTGTGCAAAATATATACATGTGATTAATCAGAGGATCTGGCAAGCGGTGATTTATTATAAAGCCGTAATGCCGTGGGCAGGAATGTTCTCCTGTAACGGTCCTTGTTGCAGCGGAGCGTGAGGAACCTCTTGGAGAAAGAGCTCCGCTGTCCCTGCAGTAGGTGGTGGAGAGGGTGGTCCGGGTTGTCCAATATGGACAAAAGTTTCTTCAGCGTCCTCCTCTCCACCACCTGTTCCAGAGACTCCTGCCTGCAGCCAATGATGGAGCCGGCTTTCTTAACTATCTTGTTAAGTCTGTTGGTGTCACCGGCTCCAATGCTGCTCCCCCAGCAGACGATGGAGAAGTACAGGGCGCTGGCCACAACCGACTGGTAGAACATCTCCAGCATCTTGCTGCACACATTGAAGGATCGGAGCTTCCTCAGGAAAAAGAGTCGACTCATCCCCTTCTTGTACACAGCGTTGATGTTGGCCTTCCAGCTCAGTCGGCTGTCGATGGAAACACCCAGGTACCTGTACTCCTCCACCATGTCCACGTCCTCTCCCAGAACACTCAGAGGTCATATTGGGGGAAGTGTTTCTCTCTCTCACACACACACACACACACACACACACACACACACACACACACACACACACACACACACACACACACACACACACACACACACACACACACACACTGTTTGGCTTTAAAGAGGTAAATGCAGGATGTTTTACATGGAGCAGCTGGGGGTGGACGGTGGTCTTTGTGTATTTATGATTCCCAGAAGTGATGCAAGAGATCTGCATGACCTTTAACTTCCCTTCGACCGCCCGTCCACAGGGGGGAGACGGACATGTTGGTGTCCTGATGAGACGACATGTTGGTATCCTGAGACGGACATGTTGGTATCCTGGTGAGACGGACATGTTGGTATCCTGGTGAGACGGACATGTTGGTATCCTGGTGAGACGGACATGTTGGTATCCTGGTGAGACGGACATGTTGGTATCCTGAGACGACATGTTGGTATCCTGATGAGACGACATGTTGGTATCCTGGTGAGACGGACATGTTGGTATCCTGGTGAGACGGACATGTTGGTATCCTGATGAGACGACATGTTGGTATCCTGAGACGACATGTTGGTATCCTGATGAGACGACATGTTGGTATCCTGGTGAGACGGACATGTTGGTATCCTGGTGAGACGGACATGTTGGTATCCTGAGACGACATGTTGGTATCCTGATGAGACGACATGTTGGTATCCTGGTGAGACGGACATGTTGGTATCCTGGTGAGACGGACATGTTGGTATCCTGATGAGACGACATGTTGGTATCCTGATGAGACAGACATGTTGGTATCCTGAGACGACATGTTGGTATCCTGGTGAGACGGACATGTTGGTATCCTGGTGAGACGGACATGTTGGTATCCTGGTGAGACGGACATGTTGGTATCCTGGTGAGACGGACATGTTGGTATCCTAAGACGACATGTTGGTATCCTGATGAGACGACATGTTGGTATCCTGGTGAGACGGACATGTTGGTATCCTGGTGAGACGGACATGTTGGTATCCTGAGACGACATGTTGGTATCCTGGTGAGACGACATGTTGGTATCCTGGTGAGACGGACATGTTGGTATCCTGGTGAGACGGACATGTTGGTATCCTGAGACGACATGTTGGTATCCTGATGAGACGACATGTTGGTATCCTGGTGAGACGGACATGTTGGTATCCTGGTGAGACGGACATGTTGGTATCCTGATGAGACGACATGTTGGTATCCTGATGAGACAGACATGTTGGTATCCTGAGACGACATGTTGGTATCCTGAGACGGACATGTTGGTATCCTGAGACGACATGTTGGTATCCTGAGACGGACATGTTGGTATCCTGATGAGACGACATGTTGGTATCCTGATGAGACGACATGTTGGTATCCTGATGAGACGGACATGTTGGTATCCTGGTGAGACGGACATGTTGGTATCCTGATGAGACGACATGTTGGTATCCTGATGAGACGACATGTTGGTATCCTGAGACGACATGTTGGTATCCTGATGAGACGACATGTTGGCATCCTGATGAGACGAACATGTTGGTATCCTGATGAGACGACATGTTGGTATCCTGGTGAGACGAACATGTTGGTATCCTGATGAGACGACATGTTGGTATCCTGGTGAGACGAACATGTTGGTATCCTGATGAGACGGACATGTTGGCATCCTGAGACGAACATGTTGGTATCCTGATGAGACGGACATGTTGGTATCCTGAGACGGACATGTTGGTATCCTGATGAGAGGACATGTTGGTATCCTGGTGAGACGACATGTTGGTATCCTGATGAGACGACATGTTGGTATCCTGATGAGACGACATGTTGGTATCCTGATGAGACGGACATGTTGGTATCCTGAGACGGACATGTTGGTGTCCTGATGAGACGGACATGTTGGTATCCTGATGAGACGACATGTTGGTATCCTGAGACGGACATGTTGGTATCCTGAGACGGACATGTTGGTATCCTGGTGAGACGACATGTTGGTATCCTGAGACGGACATGTTGGTATCCTGAGACGGACATGTTGGTATCCTGGTGAGACGACATGTTGGTATCCTGGTGAGACGACATGTTGGTATCCTGATGAGACGGACATGTTGGTGTCCTGATGAGACGACACGTTGGTATCCTGATGAGACGACATGTTGGTATCCTGAGACGGACATGTTGGTATCCTGATGAGAGGACATGTTGGTATCCTGGTGAGACGACATGTTGGTATCCTGATGAGACGACATGTTGGTATCCTGATGAGACGACATGTTGGTATCCTGATGAGACGGACATGTTGGTATCCTGAGACGGACATGTTGGTGTCCTGATGAGACGGACATGTTGGTATCCTGATGAGACGACATGTTGGTATCCTGAGACGGACATGTTGGTATCCTGAGACGGACATGTTGGTATCCTGGTGAGACGACATGTTGGTATCCTGAGACGGACATGTTGGTATCCTGAGACGGACATGTTGGTATCCTGGTGAGACGACATGTTGGTATCCTGGTGAGACGACATGTTGGTATCCTGATGAGACGACACGTTGGTATCCTGATGAGACGACATGTTGGTATCCTGATGAGACGACATGTTGGTATCCTGGAGAGATGACATGTTGGTATCCTGGTGAGACGACATGTTGGTATCCTGGTGAGACGACATTTTGGTATCCTGATGAGACCGACATGTTGGTATCCTGGTGAGACGGACATGTTGGTATCCTGGTGAGACGGACATGTTGGTATCCTGGTGAGACGGACATGTTGGTATCCTGATGAGACGACATGTTGGTATCCTGGTGAGACGACATGTTGATATCCTGGTGAGACGGACATGTTGGTATCCTGATGAGACGGACATGTTGGTATCCTGGTGAGACGGACATGTTGGTATCCTGATGAGACGACATGTTGGTATCCTGATGAGACGACATGTTGGTATCCTGAGACGACATGTTGGTATCCTGATGAGACGGACATGTTGGTATCCTGATGAGACGACATGTTGGTATCCTGATGAGACGACATGTTGGTATCCTGGTGAGACGACATGTTGATATCCTGGTGAGACGGACATGTTGATATCCTGGTGAGACGGACATGTTGGTATCCTGGTGAGACGACATGTTGGTATCCTGATGAGACGACATGTTGGTATCCTGGAGAGATGACATGTTGGTATCCTGGTGAGACGACATGTTGGTATCCTGGTGAGACGACATTTTGGTATCCTGATGAGACCGACATGTTGGTATCCTGGTGAGACGGACATGTTGGTATCCTGGTGAGACGGACATGTTGGTATCCTGGTGAGACGGACATGTTGGTATCCTGATGAGACGACATGTTGGTATCCTGGTGAGACGACATGTTGATATCCTGGTGAGACGGACATGTTGGTATCCTGATGAGACGGACATGTTGGTATCCTGGTGAGACGGACATGTTGGTATCCTGATGAGACGACATGTTGGTATCCTGATGAGACGACATGTTGGTATCCTGAGACGACATGTTGGTATCCTGATGAGACGGACATGTTGGTATCCTGATGAGACGACATGTTGGTATCCTGATGAGACGACATGTTGGTATCCTGGTGAGACGACATGTTGATATCCTGGTGAGACGGACATGTTGATATCCTGGTGAGACGGACATGTTGGTATCCTGGTGAGACGACATGTTGGTATCCTGATGAGACGACATGTTGGTATCCTGGTGAGACGACATTTTGGTATCCTGGTGAGACGGACATGTTGGTATCCTGGTGAGACGACATGTTGGTATCCTGATGAGACGACATGTTGGTATCCTGATGAGACGACATGTTGGTATCCTGATGAGACGACATGTTGGTATCCTGATGAGACGACATGTTGGTATCCTGATGAGACGACATGTTGGTATCCTGATGAGACGACATGTTGGTATCCTGGTGAGACGACATTTTGGTATCCTGGTGAGACGACATTTTGGTATCCTGGTGAGACGGACATGTTGGTATCCTGGTGAGACGGACATGTTGGTATCCTGGTGAGACGGACATGTTGGTATCCTGATGAGACGACATGTTGGTATCCTGATGAGACGACATGTTGGTATCCTGATGAGACGACATGTTGGTATCCTGGTGAGACGACATGTTGATATCCTGGTGAGACGGACATGTTGATATCCTGGTGAGACGGACATGTTGGTATCCTGGTGAGACGACATGTTGGTATCCTGATGAGACGGACATGTTGGTATCCTGGTGAGACGGACATGTTGGTATCCTGATGAGACGACATGTTGGTATCCTGAGACGACATGTTGGTATCCTGATGAGACGACATGTTGGTATCCTGATGAGACGACATGTTGGTATCCTGATGAGACGACATGTTGGTATCCTGATGAGATGACATGTTGGTATCCTGATGAGACGACATGTTGGTATCCTGGTGAGACACAAGCCGGTTCCAAAGCAAACATTGGTTCACCGTGAGCTGCGTGGTGGGAACACAAGAGGAAGTATGAGTGAGTTACTCCTTCATGAGGTCTGAGTGATCTTTGTTGCTGCGTGACATTCCTGCCGTCTATGGAGCATATATTAAATATACAGTGCAGCACATGTCACAAAGCTGTGAATGCATCTTGAGTCTTGAGTTGTCTTCTGTCTCTGACATGAAGGCACATACGGTCTTGTTTGTAGGATCCACGAATGTTTTGCATCTGGGCTAATTACAGGAATGCATATATATGCTTTATATATATATATATATATATATATATATATATATATATATATATATATATACATATACATATATATATATATATATATATATATATATATATATACATATACATATATATATATATATATATATATATATATATATATATAAAGCTCTTCCTCTGTGATTATTGTGGTAACATTTGAAATCTTGCCCAATGTAAAATCGTGGTCATAGAAATGAACATGATATTGCATCATGGTAGCCTCCATCACAGCAGGATAATGCGTCTCTATTTAGTGATCCTAACGTACCGTCGACCCTCTTTAGCTTAACGCTCCAAGTATGTCCGTGACCCAAAGAGACCCTGAACGCGTCGTGATGCTGGAGCTTCCTGCTGCTTCATTTATTTCAGCCGTCGGCCTCTCATTCAGTGCTCACAAGGTTCTTTGTCTCCTTGCAGTAGTGTTCGTGGGAAGTTCATTCCAAACCCATAGTTGCGGGTTGGGATTCCATGTAGTTCTTGTGCAGCTTTGGGTCAGAGTCCAAAGATCTCTGGACCTCGTCCAAAGCACCGAGGTTTTGAGGGTCGTCTGCTCCGGGCCGAAGGGTCGTGGGAAATGCAAAGGAAAGCTTGAGTTACGTCGCTGAACTTGTTTTCCATGAGAGGAATGTATTTATGTATGTATACATATACATGTATGCATATATTGTTTATTTAAACGTGTAGCTAGTAGCTGTGCATAAGAATGTTTTATCTGTGCACATATGACAACATACTCGATGAATAAGTGAATGCTAAATGTTCACATATAGACTGACATTGAATAATGCATGGAGTTATGTTCATGGTTATTATATATCTGAAAGTATGATGAACTGGATGATCCACACACACCTGACAGCTTTTCAGTATTATTACTAAGCTAAACATCAGCAAGAAAGAGACAGAATGATCATGTGACCAGCGCCATCATATCACTCAAACTTTATATTTAGCCCCGCGGCTCCCATTATCGGACAAGGAAATGAAAAATAAGTCAAGTGACGTTTCCTAAAGTATCTCCGGAACCACAACGTTGATTAACTTCATTTAAATTTCTGAAATACAGTAAAGCCTTTGATAGCGTGTACTAATTATTGGATGCCTGGAAGAACTCAGTTCAACAACTTCTCTCGTTCTCTAAATTTATTTACTAAATGATCACAAGTAAAGTAGCAAGCGCTGCAGTTGCAAAAGCAGTGAGTGGTACAGCAACACGCAGGTTGGGCAAAGAACAACTGCCCCACCACGGAAGTGGGGCCTTTCATACACAGTTTATCGTCACAGGTTGGTCTCGCCTCGTCCTAACATCTGATTGGCTCTGTCCTGTCAAGAGGAGGAGAATCCCGTGTTCTCATCTTTTCTCACAAGACTGGAACACAACGACCAGTCTGCTTCCTTAATGTCAACATACTGATAAACAGTTGTGGTGTTGAAGTGCGCAGGCGTGTGACTGACTTCCCTTGAGAACTGGACATTCATAGACACAACAGCTGCATAGCTGTGTTATACTGACCTCGCTAACCTGAACTTTAATACACATGAAGAGTAATGCAATGAAGAATATCTACAGAATATAAGGATTTATATTATCACCTTGTGGGAAGAGTTATAGCCAAACAGAAAAAAATTCACTTACCGTTAAGTTTATGTAATTACATAAACCCCGTAACATCGCCGTCACTTCCGGGCGGCGGCTGTAACGTTTCACTAGACGTTAATATGTACACTTTACAAAGTCGGTCAATAAAAGACACGTCTTCATAACCCTACGAGCTTGTAGGAGTCTAACAAAGTATGATAGATCCTTGTGTGTAGTATATTAGCACCTGTAAGGGGCTAAATTGGTTAAAAACTGTTTACGTCTTATATAAAAGAAATGGTCACCCAGATAAACCTCAGCATGGTATTGGTGCCTTGAATTCATCGCACCACTTCGTCACAGGATCTCATTTCTACAAGCACTTAGTTCAGTTTTAACATCAAGCAGGAGTTTCCTTTTTCCTTCCACAATGTTACAGATGCATTTGAAGAGCTCATGAAGACGGACTGAGGTCTGATAGACTGAGGTCTGATGGTCTGACCTGCTGACAGACTGAGGTCTAACAGACTGAGGTCTAACAGTCTGAGGCCTAACAGACTGACCTGCTGACAGACTGAGGTCTGACAGACTGAGGTCTAACAGACTGAGGTCTAACAGACTGACCTGCTGACAGACTGAGGTATGACAGACTGAGGTCTAACAGACTGAGGTCTAACAGTCTGAGGCCTAACAGACTGACCTGCTGACAGACTGAGGTCTAACAGACAGGTCTAACAGACTGACCTGCTGACAGACTGAGGTCTAACAGTCTGAGGTCTAACAGACTGAGGTCTAACAGACTGACCTGCTGACAGACTGAGGTCTGACAGACTGAGGTCTAACAGACTGAGGTCTAACAGACTGAGGTCTAACAGACTGACCTGCTGACAGACTGAGGTCTGACAGACTGAGGTCTAACAGTCTGAGGTCTAACAGACTGACCTGCTGACAGACTGAGGTCTGACAGACTGAGGTCTAACAGACTGAGGTCTAACAGTCTGAGGTCTAACAGACTGACCTGCTGACAGACTGAGGTCTGACAGACTGAGGTCTAACAGTCTGAGGTCTAACAGACTGACCTGCTGACAGACTGAGGTCTGACAGACTGAGGTCTAACAGTCTGAGGTCTAACAGACTGACCTGCTGACAGACTGAGGTCTGACAGACTGAGGTCTAACAGTCTGAGGTCTAACAGACTGACCTGCTGACAGACTGAGGTCTAACAGTCTTAGGTCTAACAGACTGACCTGCTGACAGACTGAGGTCTGACAGACTGAGGTCTAACAGACTGAGGTCTGACAGACTGAGGTCTGACAGTCTGAGGTCTAACAGACTGAGGTCTGACAGACTGAGGTCTGACAGTCTGAGGTCTAACAGACTGACCTGCTGACAGACTGAGGTCTGACAGTCTGAGGTCTAACAGACTGACCTGCTGACAGACTGAGGTCTGACAGACTGAGGTCTAACAGACTGACCTGCTGAGGTCTGACAGACCTGTGTTGTGTTTCAGAGGGGCTTTCTCCGAGGTGGTCCTGGCTGAGGAGAAGAGGACCCAGAGGTTGGTGGCTATCAAGTGCATCCCCAAGAAGGCTTTAGAGGGCAAGGAGAACAGCATTGAGAATGAGATAGCAGTCCTGCACAAGTAAGTGGACCCTGTATTCCTCTAGTCCTCAGATATGAATATATAATACACATGCATGTTGAAGCCAGTCTGTCCTGAAACCACAAACCTTCACATGTCTGCAGAGCTGCAGCATCAGCCTGCATCAGAAATACCAGCCAGACATGGTCCATTCTTCTCACTGTGTCTCTATTACTGCATCACATGACTAGATATCATATGTGTTGTATATCTACACATGACTAGGTATCATATGTGTTGTATATCTACACATGACTAGATATCATATGTGTTGTATATCTACACATGTCTAGATATCATATGTGTTGTATATCTACACATGACTAGATATCATATGTGTTGTATATCTACACATGACTAGGTATCATATGTGTTGTATATCTACACATGACTAGGTATCATATGTGTTGTATATCTACACATGACTAGGTATCATATGTGTTGTATATCTACACATGACTAGGTATCATATGTGTTGTATATCTACACATGACTAGGTATCATATGTGTTGTATATCTACACATGACTAGGTATCATATGTGTTGTATATCTACACATGACTAGATATCATATGTGTTGTATATCTACACATGACTAGGTATCATATGTGTTGTATATCTACACATGACTAGATATCATATGTGTTGCATATCTACACATGACTAGGTATCATATGTGTTGTATATCTACACATGACTAGATATCATATGTGTTGTATATCTACACATGACTAGGTATCATATGTGTTGTATATCTACACATGACTAGGTATCATATGTGTTGTATATCTACACATGACTAGGTATCATATGTGTTGTATATCTACACATGACTAGGTATCATATGTGTTGTATATCTACACATGACTAGATATCATATGTGTTGTATATCTACACATGACTAGATATCATATGTGTTGTATATCTACACATGACTAGGTATCATATATGTTGTATATCTACACATGACTAGATATCATATGTGTTGTATATCTACACATGACTAGGTATCATATATGTTGTATATCTACACATGACTAGATATCATATGTGTTGTATATCTACACATGACTAGGTATCATATACTACACATGACTAGGTATCATATGTGTTGTATATCTACACATGACTAGATATCATATGTGTTGTATATCTACACATGACTAGATATCATATGTGTTGTATATCTACACATGACTAGGTATCATATGTGTTGTATATCTACACATGACTAGATATCATATGTGTTGTATATCTACACATGACTAGGTATCATATGTGTTGTATATCTACACATGACTAGGTATCATATGTGTTGTATATCTACACATGACTAGATATCATATGTGTTGTATATCTACACATGACTAGATATCATATATGTTGTATATCTACACATGACTAGGTATCATATGTGTTGTATATCTACACATGACTAGATATCATATGTGTTGTATATCTACACATGACTAGATATCATATGTGTTGTATATCTACACATGACTAGATATCATATGTGTTGTATATCTACACATGACTAGATATCATATGTGTTGTATATCTACACATGACTAGGTATCATATGTGTTGTATATCTACACATGACTAGGTATCATATGTGTTGTATATCTACACATGACTAGGTATCATATGTGTTGTATATCTACACATGACTAGATATCATATGTGTTGTATATGATATCTACTGGATCCGTACACTCAGTTCACTCACATGACTGAAACACAGTGTCCGTCCTCCTGGTCCAGCATTCCAGACCAACTTGTATTTCAGGAAACATTTCCTGGTTAATCAGGAAGTGTTTTCATTGGCACTAGTTTCTACTGAAGTCGTCCCTGTGAAACCCGTTCTGTGGACCGAGATCGAGGAAGAGCGCCGGGATTTACATTTATTTCGACATAGTTTCCAAACCGTATCGGAGGCGGGGCTAAAGCTCGATGCAGCTGAAGATCTGACAGATCTGGTCCTGACCATCGCTGCATAAACACAACAGCATCCGGGTCGGTCGGGGGTTCCCTCCTCTGTGTTGACTGAATGTTTTTGTGATTTGGAAGAAGTAACCAGCAGCGCTCTGGTTCCAATACTTTCTTCAGATGAGGGGTGAACATGATCTACATTGCATTCAAAGTTATTTTTAGAGCTCTTGTTGCCTGGGATACTGGAGACAAGCGCTCTGATTGGTCCTGAGGAATGAGAGGGTGAACCTGGCCTGCTGGACCGGGTCTGACAGCCGGTTCCTTAAAGCTGCATTCATCAATATGTTCATCATAACTCACGAGACGGACATCTTTAGTTCTGTTTGGATTCATCTCACCGCTCTCCTCCGTCTCACGTCCAGCAGCACATATGATGTCATGTTAACAAGATAACATGTTGTAGCAGCAGCACATATGATGTCATGTTAACAAGATAACATGTTGTAGCAGCAGCACATATGATGTCATGTTAACAAGATAACATGTTGTAGCAGCAGCAGCACATATGATGTCATGTTAACAAGATAACATGTTGTAGCAGCAGCACATATGATGTCATGTTAACAAGATAACATGTTGTAGCAGCAGCACATATGATGTCATGTTAACAAGATAACATGTTGTAGCAGCAGCACATATGATGTCATGTTAACAAGATAACATGTTGTAGCAGCAGCACATATGATGTCTTGTTAACAAGATAACATGTTGTAGCAGCAGCACATATGATGTCATGTTAACAAGATAACATGTTGTAGCAGCAGCACATATGATGTCATGTTAACAAGATAACATGTTGTAGCAGCAGCACATATGATGTCATGTTAACAAGATAACATGTTGTAGCAGCAGCACATATGATGTCATGTTAACAAGATAACATGTTGTAGCAGCAGCACATATGATGTCATGTTAACAAGATAACATGTTGTAGCAGCAGCACATATGATGTCATGTTAACAAGATAACATGTTGTAGCAGCAGCACATATGATGTCATGTTAACAAGATAACATGTTGTAGCAGCAGCACATATGATGTCATGTTAACAAGATAACATGTTGTAGCAGCAGCAGCACATATGATGTCATGTTAACAAGATAACATGTTGTAGCAGCAGCAGCACATATGATGTCATGTTAACAAGATAACATGTTGTAGCAGCAGCACATATGATGTCATGTTAACAAGATAACATGTTGTAGCAGCAGCACATATGATGTCATGTTAACAAGATAACATGTTGTAGCAGCAGCAGCACATATGATGTCATGTTAACAAGATAACATGTTGTAGCAGCAGCACATATGATGCCATGTTAACAAGATAGCATGTTGTAGCAGCACATATGCTGTCATGTTAACAAGATAACATGTTGTAGCAGCAGCACATATGATGTCATGTTAACAAGATAACATGTTGTAGCAGCAGCAGCAGCACATATGATGTCATGTTAACAAGATAACATGTTGTAGCAGCAGCACATATGATGTCATGTTAACAAGATAACATGTTGTAGCAGCAGCAGCACATATGATGTCATGTTAACAAGATAACATGTTGTAGCAGCAGCACATATGATGTCATGTTAACAAGATAACATGTTGTAGCAGCAGTACATATGATGTCATGTTAACAAGATAACATGTTGTAGCAGCAGCACATATGATGTCATGTTAACAAGCAAACATGTTGTAGCAGCAGCACATATGATGTCATGTTAACAAGATAACATGTTGTAGCAGCAGCACATATGATGTCATGTTAACAAGATAACATGTTGTAGCAGCAGCAGCACATATGATGTCATGTTAACAAGATAACATGTTGTAGCAGCAGCACATATGATGTCATGTTAACAAGATAACATGTTGTAGCAGCACATATGATGTCATGTTAACAAGATAACATGTTGTAGGAGCAGCACATATGATGTCATGTTAACAAGATAACATGTTGTAGCAGCAGCACATATGATGTCATGTTAACAAGATAACATGTTGTAGCAGCACATATGATGTCATGTTAACAAGATAACATGTTGTAGCAGCAGCACATATGATGTCATGTTAACAAGATAACATGTTGTAGCAGCAGCACATATGATGTCATGTTAACAAGATAACATGTTGTAGCAGCAGCAGCACATATGATGTCATGTTAACAAGATAACATGTTGTAGCAGCAGCACATATGATGTCATGTTAACAAGATAACATGTTGTAGCAGCACATATGATGTCATGTTAACAAGATAACATGTTGTAGGAGCAGCACATATGATGTCATGTTAACAAGATAACATGTTGTAGCAGCAGCACATATGATGTCATGTTAACAAGATAACATGTTGTAGCAGCAGCAGCACATATGATGTCATGTTAACAAGATAACATGTTGTAGGAGCAGCACATATGATGTCATGTTAACAAGATAACATGTTGTAGCAGCACATATGATGTCATGTTAACAAGATAACATGTTGTAGGAGCAGCACATATGATGCCATGTTAACAAGATAACATGTTGTAGCAGCAGCACATATGATGTCATGTTAACAAGATAACATGTTGTAGCAGCAGCACATATGATGTCATGTTAACAAGATAACATGTTGTAGCAGCAGCACATATGATGTCATGTTAACAAGATAACATGTTGTAGCAGCAGCAGCACATATGATGTCATGTTAACAAGATAACATGTTGTAGCAGCAGCAGCACATATGATGTCATGTTAACAAGATAACATGTTGTAGCAGCAGCACATATGATGTCTTGTTAACAAGATAACATGTTGTAGCAGCAGCAGCACATATGATGTCATGTTAACAAGATAACATGTTGTAGCAGCAGCAGCACATATGATGTCATGTTAACAAGATAACATGTTGTAGCAGCAGTACATATGACGTCATGTTAACAAGATAACATGTTGTAGCAGCAGCACATATGATGCCATGTTAACAAGATAACATGTTGTAGCAGCAGCACATATGATGTCATGTTAACAAGATAACATGTTGTAGCAGCAGCACATATGATGTCATGTTAACAAGATAACATGTTGTAGCAGCAGCACATATGATGTCATGTTAACAAGATAACATGTTGTAGCAGCACATATGATGTCATGTTAACAAGATAACATGTTGTAGCAGCAGCAGCACATATGATGTCATGTTAACAAGATAACATGTTGTAGCAGCAGCAGCACATATGATGTCATGTTAACAAGATAACATGTTGTAGCAGCAGCACATATGATGTCATGTTAACAAGATAACATGTTGTAGCAGCAGCAGCACATATGATGTCATGTTAACAAGATAACATGTTGTAGCAGCAGCACATATGCTGTCATGTTAACAAGATAACATGTTGTAGCAGCAGCACATATGATGTCATGTTAACAAGATAACATGTTGTGATGTAGTTTGTTAACTTCATTCTTACACCTGTCAGCGCGCTTTGATCTGATTATGAGAATACGTTCATGTATGACCACGTCTGTGTTGTACAGGTCACTGTGGGTAGAAGCTCTCATCAATATTTACTCAAACGCAGACGTGTGCACACAGTGACGCGTCACACGAAGAATAAAACTAATAATTAATAATAATGATATTGATAACTGTGTTTCTGATCACACTCTGATGGATACAAACAGTGACTATGAAATCTGGTCCAATATTAATAATACATTTCTTCTTCTTCTTCTTCTTCTTCTTCTTCTTCTTCACAGACTGAAACACGCCAACATTGTGTCTCTGGAAGAGATATTTGAGAGTAAATCACACCTCTACCTCGTCATGCAACTGTGAGTATTCACGTGTGTGAGTGAGAGTGAGAGTGTGAGTGTGAGTGAGAGTGAGTGTGAGTGTGAGAGTGAGAGAGTGAGAGTGAGAGTGAGTGTCGCCTCACATCTGCAGCTGTCAGCCTCCCATCCACCTCAACTCTTAGAACAAGAGAGAGAGAGAGAAAACAAGAGAGAGAGAGAGAGAGAGAGAGAGAGAGAGAGAGAGAGAGAGAGAGAGAGAGAGAGAGAGAGAGAGAGAGAGAGAGAGAGAGAGAAAACAAGAGAGAGAGAGAGAGAAAACAAGAGAGAGAGAGAGAGAGAGAGAAAACAAGAGAGAGAGAGAGAGAGAGAGAGAAAACAAGAGAGAGAGAGAGAGAGAGAGAGAAAACAAGAGAGAGAGAGAGAGAGAACAAGAGAGAGAGAGAGAGAGAGAGAGAGAAAACAAGAGAGAGAGAGAGAGAGAGAGAGAAAACAAGAGAGAGAGAGAGAGAGAGAGAGAAAACAAGAGAGAGAGAGAGAGAGAGAGAAAACAAGAGAGAGAGAGAGAGAGAACAATATAGAGAGAGATCATCAGTGATTACAGTCAGAGTAACAAAAGCAGGAAGTGAGGAGAACGAGTCTGTAAGCACTTCCTCATTCCTGCTGATTGTGTTTCCTGTTCACTAAGAGGTCTGTGCTGCTTCACCACAGACACTATGAGTTGTTTCCTCACCACAGACACTATGAGTTGTTTCCTCACCACAGACACTATGAGTTGTTTCCTCACCACAGACACTATGAGTTGTTTCCTCACCACAGACACTATGAGTTGTTTCCTCACCACAGACACTATGAGTTGTTTCCTCACCACAGACACTATGAGTTGTTTCCTCACCACAGACACTATGAGTTGTTTCCTCACCACAGACAGTGTGAGTTGTTTCCTCACCACAGACACTATGAGTTGTTTCCTCACCACAGACACTATGAGTTGTTTCCTCACCACAGACCCCTTCAGGCTCAGACTACCTCATGTCTGCCTTTCTAGATTATTGTTTTACTTCTCCTCCATTTCTTCTGGAGGTGTGTCTGTTGTGTCTGTTGAGGCTCAGATGCTTCAGATGAACACAGGGAGAGGTCGCCATCTAGTGGCTCCTCAGTTTCATCGCTGGTCTCACCCTCACCTCCACAATAACATACTTATAATAATAATAATAATAATAATAACAATAACAAACTTCTGTCTTTGTTTGTTTGATAGAGACGTGTAACTGCAGTACATTTCATAAGGAGTATTTATACAAGTTCCTGTTTCATATTTCCCTTATGCCACTTTGTTTTCTCACTATTGAACAACAAGATCTTTCCATGTCGCTGCCGGTCCATTAGCTCCAGTCTGATTGTGTGCTTTAACACATGTTCCATATGCTCCACTTCCATGACCCTCTCTCTTCCAGGGTGTCTGGCGGGGAACTCTTTGATCGCATCATAGAGAAGGGCTTCTACACGGAGAAAGATGCCAGCAAGCTCATCCGGCAGATTCTAGATGCCGTCAAATACCTCCACGACATGGGCATCGTGCACCGGGACCTGAAGGTGGGTCCAGAGCCCGGAGCTGCAGCGCTGCATGGTGGTGTGACGCACTCTCACCACGCTGTCTCTGTTGTGACCCTGCAGCCGGAGAACCTGCTGTACGACAGCATGGACGAGGACTCCAAGATCATGATCAGCGACTTCGGGCTGTCTAAGATCGAGGACTCTGGCAGTGTGATGGCGACCGCTTGTGGAACACCTGGATATGTTGGTAAAGACGTGTTGAACATCTGCTTCCAATGAATCACCCCATCGACAGCTCATCGGGAGCTCGTACAGATATTAAAGATCATTAATCATCACATTTACTGTTTCTACTATTAAAAATGTCAGTTTAAATTAGTAAATGACTTTAGCAACCACAGTTACACTTTACTCTCAGGCCCAACTACAAGATGAAGACCGTCTCCAGTTCACATGCTAACAGTCATCATTAATAGTCATTACACATCTATCTTCATGTACTTGTATCACCTTGCTTTGTTCCTTCAGCCCCTGAAGTGTTGGCTCAGAAACCCTACAGCAAAGCAGTGGACTGCTGGTCTATTGGTGTGATAGCTTATATTCTGTGAGTACACGTCCACACGCAGCATGGATACATGGATACACATGGAGATATATGGATACACATGGATACACATGGATACACATGGATATACATGGATATACATGGATATACATGGATACACATGGATATATATGGATATACATGGATATACATGGATATACATGGATACACATGGAT
>JBAMJR010000272.1:895000-1057500 GCA_038501785.1 Myoxocephalus aenaeus
ATGATGCCAAACTGTTTGAGCAGATCCTGAAGGCAGAATATGAGTTTGATTCCCCTTACTGGGACGATATCTCTGATTCAGGTACAGCTCTTATCAAGCTTTTCTTCCTCAGGCCTCATCAAGAAACAATCTCAGCTTTTCATCGGGAAAGGGCAAACCTGTATATGTGGCTTTACATGTGTAGATCTGTTCTCTGATCCCTGCCCTCAGCCTCACAGGCCTTCAGGGCCGTGACCCCATGTGTTCTCTGATCCCTGCCCTCAGCCTCACAGGCCTTCAGGGCCGTGACCCCATGTGTTCTCTGATCCCTGCCCTCAGCCTCACAGGCCTTCAGGGCCGTGACCCCATGTGTTCTCTGATCCCTGACCTCAGCCTCACAGGCCTTCAGGGCCGTGACCCCATGTGTTCTCTGATCCCTGACCTCAGCCTCACAGGCCTTCAGGGCCGTGACCCCATGTGTTCTCTGATCCCTGTCCTCAGCCTCACAGGCCTTCAGGGCCGTGACCCCATGTGTTCTCTGATCCCTGTCCTTAGCCTCACAGGCCTTCAGGGCCGTGACCCCATGTGTTCTCTGATCCCTGTCCTCAGCCTCACAGGCCTTCAGGGCCGTGACCCCATGTGTTCTCTGATCCCTGACCTCAGCCTCACAGGCCTTCAGGGCTGTGACCCCATGTGTTCTCTGATCCCTGTCCTCAGCCTCACAGGCCTTCAGGGCCGTGACCCCATGTGTTCTCTGATCCCTGACCTCAGCCTCACAGGCCTTCAGGGCCGTGACCCCATGTGTTCTCTGATCCCTGCCCTCAGCCTCACAGGCCTTCAGGGCCGTGACCCCATGTGTTCTCTGATCCCTGACCTCAGCCTCACAGGCCTTCAGGGCCGTGACCCCATGTGTTCTCTGATCCCTGACCTCAGCCTCACAGGCCTTCAGGGCCGTGACCCCATGTGTTCTCTGATCCCTGTCCTCAGCCTCACAGGCCTTCAGGGCCGTGACCCCATGTGTTCTCTGATCCCTGTCCTTAGCCTCACAGGCCTTCAGGGCCGTGACCCCATGTGTTCTCTGATCCCTGACCTCAGCCTCACAGGCCTTCAGGGCCGTGACCCCATGTGTTCTCTGATCCCTGTCCTCAGCCTCACAGGCCTTCAGGGCCGTGACCCCATGTGTTCTCTGATCCCTGACCTCAGCCTCACAGGCCTTCAGGGCCGTGACCCCATGTGTTCTCTGATCCCTGACCTCAGCCTCACAGGCCTTCAGGGCCGTGACCCCATGTGTTCTCTGATCCCTGTCCTCAGCCTCACAGGCCTTCAGGGCCGTGACCCCATGTGTTCTCTGATCCCTGCCGTCAGCCTCACAGGCCTTCAGGTCTGTGACCCCATGTGTTCTCTGATCCCTGTCCTTAGCCTCACAGGCCTTCAGGCCAGTGACCCCATGTGTTCTCTGATCCCTGACCTCAGCCTCACAGGCCTTCAGGGCCGTGACCCCATGTGTTCTCTGATCCCTGTCCTCAGCCTCACAGGCCTTCAGGGCCGTGACCCCATGTGTTCTCTGATCCCTGACCTCAGCCTCACAGGCCTTCAGGGCCGTGACCCCATGTGTTCTCTGATCCCTGACCTCAGCCTCACAGGCCTTCAGGGCCGTGACCCCATGTGTTCTCTGATCCCTGACCTCAGCCTCACAGGCCTTCAGGGCCGTGACCCCATGTGTTCTCTGATCCCTGTCCTCAGCCTCACAGGCCTTCAGGGCCGTGACCCCATGTGTTCTCTGATCCCTGCCCTCAGCCTCACAGGCCTTCAGGGCCGTGACCCCATGTGTTCTCTGATCCCTGCCGTCAGCCTCACAGGCCTTCAGGTCTGTGACCCCATGTGTTCTCTGATCCCTGCCCTCAGCCTCACAGGCCTTCAGGGCCGTGACCCCATGTGTTCTCTGATCCCTGACCTCAGCCTCACAGGCCTTCAGGCCGTGACCCCATGTGTTCCCAGTCCTGGCTATTGGGCAAAGAGCTCTTCCACATTTAGAACACATTATGAATTGCTGCAGCAGCACATTGGAACGACCTCAAGACGAGTTCTCTCCTGTTTACTGGAGCATTGTGACATCATGGGGACATTTGTAATATTAACATTTTATCCTCTTTTTTTTATCTTAGCTAAAGACTTTATAGTCCACCTGATGCAGAAAGACCCCAACGCACGATACACCTGTGATCAGGCTCTGCAGCACCCCTGGTACTGGTCCTCCAACACCATACACTCATGCTGTACTGTGTGTATAAGTGTGTACTCCTGTGTGTATAAGTGTGTACTCATCAGTTAAACTACTCACAGGATTGCTGGCGATACTGCGTTGGAGAAGAACATCCACGAGTCCGTCAGCGCTCAGATCAAGAAGAACTTTGCAAAGAGCAAGTGGAAGGTAAGACGTCCGCTTTGTCTGTGACTTCCTACCTGCATGTGTATGCCATGAGGAGTTACTGCTCTGAGAGAAGAGGGTTCAGCTGCAATACAACGTGTCTGAACTTCAAGAATAACTTCCTTTCAATTGGACCTTTTGGGAATCAACACACTGCAACACATCTCATGGGTTTCCAGCCTCAAGACACATCCAGGAGCTTTGAGATGATCACCTCTGAGCCGCTGACTGCTCTTTACATGTTCTGCTCACAGACGAGCTGTGAGGAGAACATGTAAAGGAGAACATGTACAGTCTGTGAGGAGAACATGGTTTGGTGCTCGTCTACCGATCAAAGAGCTCAAAGGATATTCAAACATAAAACCGAGTGATGTCATCGTCCACACTCAACCATCACAACAGTTTAGCTTTTGGTTTGCAGTACATTCATAATGGTTGTGAGGAACACGCTGCTGATTGTTCTTTGGTCTTCTCCCTGCAGCAAGCCTTCAACGCCACCGCAGTGGTGCGGCACATGAGGCGCCTCCAGCTGGGGACCAGCAACGAGGGGCCTGGCCTGCCGGAGGAAGATGGAGGTACGGCTGGGCTTAGCTCCTCGTCCACACTGTGCCTACAGCATGACTTAAACTGTGCATACAGCATGACTTAACACTGTGCCTACAGCATGACTTAACACTGTGCCTACAGCATGACTTAACAGTGTTACAGCATGACTTAACAGTGTTACAGCATGACTTAACACTGTGCCTAAAGCATGACTTAACACTGTGCCTACAGCATGACTTAACACTGTTACAGCATGACTTAACACTGTGCCTACAGCATGACTTAACACTGTGCCTACAGCATGACTTAACACTGTGCCTACAGCATGACTTAACACTGTGTCTACAGCATGACTTAAGACTGTTACAGCATGACTTAACACTGTGTCTACAGCATGACTTAACACTGTGCCTACAGCATGACTTAACACTGTGCCTACAGCATGACTTAACACTGTGCCTACAGCATGACTTAACACTGTGCCTACAGCATGACTTAACACTGTATCTACAGCATGACTTAACACTGTGCCTACAGCATGACTTAACACTGTATCTACAGCATGACTTAACACTGTATCTACAGCATGACTTAACACTGTGCCTACAGCATGACTTAAGACTGTTACAGCATGACTTAACACTGTGCCTACAGCATGACTTAAGACTGTTACAGCATGACTTAACACTGTCTACAGCATGACTTAACACTGTTACAACATGACTTAACACTGTGCCTACAGCATGACTTAACACTGTGCCTACAGCATGACTTAAGACTGTTACAGCATGACTTAACACTGTTACAGCATGACTTAACACTGTCTACAGCATGACTTAACACTGTTACAACATGACTTAACACTGTGCCTACAGCATGACTTAACACTGTGCCTACAGCATGACTTAAGACTGTTACAGCATGACTTAACACTGTTACAGCATGACTTAACACTGTGTCTACAGCATGACTTAACACTGTGTCTACAGCATGACTTAACACTGTTACAACATGACTTAACACTGTGCCTACAACATGACTTAAGACTGTTACAGCATGACTTAACACTGTTACAGCATGACTTAACACTGTGCCTACAGCATGACTTAAGACTGTTACAGCATGACTTAACACTGTGTCTACAGCATGACTTAACACTGTTACAGCATGACTTAACACTGTGTCTACAGCATGACTTAAGACTGTGCCTAAAGCATGACTTAACACTGTGCCTACAGCATGACTTAACACTGTATCTACATCATGACTTAACACTGTATCTACAGCATGACTTAACACTGTATCTACAGCATGACTTAACACTGTGCCTACAGCATGACTTAACACTGTATCTACATCATGACTTAACACTGTTACAGCATGACTTAACACTGTATCTACATCATGACTTAACACTGTGCCTACAGCATGACTTAACACTGTGCCTACAGCATGACTTAACACTGTTACAGCATGACTTAACACTGTGCCTACAGCATGACTTAACACTGTGCCTACAGCATGACTTAACACTGTTACAGCATGACGTAACACTGTGCCTACAGCATGACTTAACACTGTATCTACAGCATGACTTAACACTGTGCCTACAGCATGACTTAACACTGTGCCTACAGCATGACTTACCACTGTGCCTACAGCATGACTTAACACTGTATCTACAGCATGACTTAACACTGTATCTACAGCATGACTTAACACTGTGCCTACAGCATGACTTAACACTGTATCTACAGCATGACTTAACACTGTGCCTACAGCATGACTTAACACTGTATCTACAGCATGACTTAACACTGTATCTACAGCATGACTTAACACTGTGCCTACAGCATGACTTAACACTGTATCTACAGCATGACTTAACACTGTGCCTACAGCATGACTTAACACTGTATCTACAGCATGACTTAACACTGTGCCTACAGCATGACTTAACACTGTATCTACAGCATGACTTAACACTGTATCTACAGCATGACTTAACACTGTGCCTACAGCATGACTTAACACTGTGCCTACAGCATGACTTAACACTGTATCTACATCATGACTTAACACTGTTACAGCATGACTTAACACTGTATCTACATCATGACTTAACACTGTGCCTACAGCATGACTTAACACTGTGCCTACAGCATGACTTAACACTGTATCTACAGCATGACTTAACACTGTGCCTACAGCATGACTTAACACTGTATCTACAGCATGACTTAACACTGTGCCTACAGCATGACTTAACACTGTATCTACAGCATGACTTAACACTGTGCCTACAGCATGACTTAACACTGTATCTACAGCATGACTTAACACTGTGCCTACAGCATGACTTAACACTGTGCCTACAGCATGACTTAACACTGTATCTACAGCATGACTTAACACTGTATCTACAGCATGACTTAACACTGTATCTACAGCATGACTTAACACTGTATCTACAGCATGACTTAACACTGTGCCTACAGCATGACTTAACACTGTGCCTACAGCATGACTTAACACTGTGCCTACAGCATGACTTAACACTGTATCTACAGCATGACTCAATGTCTGAGTGCAGCTTCTCGTATGACACATGTATTGGATGAAGAACGCCCAGGCACAGAAGTGATGCGTCCTCTCTCTCCTCAGAGGCCGGTGAGGGCTCCCAGGATGTGGAAGGCGGAGCCGACCCCATGTCCAACTGCAGCTTTCACCGCCACCCCACCAGCAGGGTGTGACCCCTGCACCGGCTCCACTTACTTGCCTGATCAATCCCAGCGACTTTCCAATTTGAACCCCTCGGTGGAACTGGAGGCAGACCTCCCCTTATCTGGTTAGGAATGCAGCGTCATTCCAACCTCACGCCTGCAGGGGGCGCCAGCCGGAGAGGGAAGACCTAAAGCGGGATGAAAGGAGGAGTAGGGAGACTAGAAGGATTACTTTTACAGACTTGGCTGGTAGTTTGGGATGAGATGGGGAGAGGAACTCCTCCTCCAGCATGTCAGGGTGTTTTTGCAGAAGCGTACAGAGCTTGTTGGCCAGTGTTTGTACTCATGATGTTTGTTTTATTGTTTTATATATTTCTCTGTTGTCTTTTTTACTTGTTGCTATGGAGCGCAAATCCAGAGACGATATCTGCATGATCAGGAGAGAGTTTCACCCCTGCATGTTTTATCTTAAAATATGAAATATTCCCTGTGGCAGAAATGCAGTGCGACGAGTTCTGAGTGAAAGTGGTTTGAAGAGGAAAAGCAGAGAGCCGTTTGCTTCGTTGCAGTATTTGAATCTTCAAGTCGCGCTGTCAGACAATCAGTGCAGAATAGTTTATGCAATGGAGGCTGTAGTGGTTCCATGCAGCGGGTCGGATCCTGAGGCCCAGAACCCCAAAGCGCTCCAGCACAGGGATGTATGTCTGTCTACGGTGCCTTTAGGAGGACTTCATTTTCGGGTGGTGTCTGCTTTGAAAATTAATTTCATGCTTTTTGTCTCAAATTTGTAATCTCCGATGACATCCTGTCCACGCCAATATAGTTTCAGTGAAAACAACATAATTATGAAACAATTGTCAAAACCTTTCTGGCGAGCTGCGTTTCTTTTTGTGGAAATATCATTTCTATTTGGCTGCTCCCTCAATTAATTAAAGTACTCTATTCATGTATTTCAACACAAATTATATGGTACATTTTGTGCAAAAAGTTTTTTTATTTGCAAACGTGAAAAAATATTGATCAGTGTGTGAGTCAGACTTTGAAGGATTAAGTAGGACGTGTGAATGCAAAAAGTCTCTGCAACCAAAATGTGATATGTGTCTGATATGCGTCTGATATGCGTCTGATATGCGTCTGATATGCGTGTGATATGCATCTGATATGCGTCTGATATGCGTGTGATATGCATCTGATATGCGTCTGATATGCGTGTGATATGCATCTGATATGCATCTGATATGCGTCTGATATGCATCTGATATGCATCTGATATGCGTCTGATATGCATCTGATATGCGTCTGATATGCATCTGATATGCGTCTGATATGCATCTGATATGCATCTGATATGCGTCTGATATGCGTCTGATATGCATCTGATATGCATCTGATATGCGTCTGATATGCGTGTGATATGCATCTGATATGCATCTGATATGCGTCTGATATGCATCTGATATGCGTGTGATATGCATCTGATATGCATCTGATATGCATCTGATATGCGTCTGATATGCGTGTGATATGCATCTGATATGCATCTGATATGCATCTGATATGCATCTGATATGCGTCTGATATGCGTGTGATATGCATCTGATATGCGTGTGATATGCATCTGATATGCGTGTGATATGCGTGTGATATGCATCTGATATGCGTGTGATATGCGTGTGATATGCGTCTGATATGCGTGTGATATGCATCTGATATGCATCTAATATGCGTGTGATATGCGTGTGATATGCGTGTGATATGCGTCTGATATGCGTCTGATATGCGTGTGATATGCATCTGATATGCGTGTGATATGCATCTGATATGCGTGTGATATGTGTGTGAAATGCGTGTGATATACGTGTGATATGCATCTGATATGCGTGTGATATGCGTGTGATATGCGTCTGATATGCGTGTGATATGCGTCTGATATGCGTGTGATATGCGTCTGATATGCGTGTGATATGCGTCTGATATGCGTGTGATATGCGTCTGATATGCGTGTGATATGCATCTGATATGCGTGTGATATACGTGTGATATGCGTCTGATATGCGTGTGATATGCATCTGATATGCGTGTGATATGCGTGTGATATGCGTCTGATATGCGTGTGATATGCGTCTGATATGCGTGTGATATGCATCTGATATGCGTGTGATATGCGTGTGATATGCGTCTGATATGCATCTGATATGCGTGTGATATGCGTGTGATATGCGTGTGATATGTGTCTGATATGCATCTAATATGCGTGTGATATGCGTGTGATATGCATCTGATATGCGTGTGATATGTGTGTGAAATGCGTGTGATATGCATCTGATATGTGTGTGATATGCGTGTGATATGCGTGTGGTATGCGTGTGGTATGCGTGTGATATGCTTCTGATATGTGTGTGATATGTGTGTGATATGTGTGTGATATGCGTGTGGTATGCGTGTGGTATGCGTGTGATATGCTTCTGATATGTGTGTGATATGCGTGTGATATGCGTGTGGTATGCGTGTGGTATGCGTGTGATATGCTTCTGATATGTGTGTGGTATGCGTGTGGTATGCGTGTGGTATGCGTGTGGTATGCGTGTGATATGCTTCTGATATGTGTGTGATATGTGTGTGGTATGCGTGTGGTATGCTTCTGATATGTGTGTGGTATGCGTGTGGTATGCGTGTGGTATGCGTGTGGTATGCGTGTGGTATGCGTGTGGTATGCGTGTGGTATGCCACTGTGGACTGTCATCGTACCATCCGTCTCCTTTACCTCCACATGGGAAAGGAAAGCTAGATTATTGTGAATACATGCACGGATTGACTCACTTTATCTCTACTGTCCTTCATCGGTGGTTTTAAGTGTGTTGTGCATGAAGAGTACGTACTCTGTGTTTATTTTCAGTCATCCTACTCTTTTTAAAACTTGCATAGACAAACTTAGTGTGTTGGCTCTTTTCCAAGAGATGGAGTGGAGGATGAGATGTAGAGGAGCTTTATTGTGGGAACTGAGCGGCTGTCTTAAGAAGTTCCTCTGGTCGCTCCGTCCTCTCATCCTCTCTGACTACAGACTTTAGTACTGATGTCATGTGCATGAATACAGGATGAACAATGAATAGTGCGTCCACTACTTGTGATGATGTAACAGTTGCCATGAGATGAGTGCTTTGAAAGGAGATACTTTGTCAGAAGTTCAAAGGTTTGTCCTGCAGATGAGCAAAGGACAACACAAGTTGTGTTAACATTATAAGTTGTGTTCCAAAGGGTCAAATCTAGTTCTTTTATCTTTATCTTTCTCTGCATTCCTATTGGATGGACGTCGTCGTGTATTTGGACGTGACTCCGCTGTAACGCAAAGTGAAGAGTTCAGTGTGAACGTTTGTCCTCATAGATTCCTGAGGCCCAAACGAGCACTGAGTTCTGATGTGTCTGCAGCCTTATGAAGGTTGACAGACTAACAATATCTCAATTCATCTCTGGATAGTAAAATCAACTCATAACATTAAAAGCTGTCCTTAATTTCCAGCAGTGCAATTTAGCTCCTGTAATTTGCCGCCTGATGATTATTAATTGTATCCATTGTTAAATATTTACTTGCTGCTTTTGTTTCAGCACACTTGATCCTAAGTGTACTCAAATTAAAGTTTTTCCACAAACCCTGAACCAAAAAATTATTTCAAAGAATAATCAAGTGATTTGTGTTTCTCTTTTATCGCTCATAACCGCTTGTAATGAATGACCAATGTGTGATGCAATTTGCTGTGTGAGTATTTCTATTATTAATATGTTGCCTTTTAAGAAATGCTGTTTCGGGCTGCAGTACCTACTGTGTACACAGATGCAATGCATCATGGGTTGTTGAAACGTGACTACTGCTCAGTGTGAAAGCTTGTGCTTGAAACAGATTTGTTGGTGAAACATACATTAAAATACCTGTCTATGCATTATGAATCTGTCAGAGTCCGTTTGTAAAGAAGGAAAGACATTTTGTCAGCTTGTCGCATCCATGTTTAACACGATGCTAACCCAACACATCCCAACACATCCCAACGCATCCCAACACATCCCAACGCATCCTCAAACATCCCAACACATCCCAACACATCCCAACACATCCCAACGCATCCCAACACACCCCAACGCATCCTCAAACATCCTCAAACATCCCAACACATCCCAACACATCCTCAAACATCCCAACACATCCTCAAACATCCTCAAACATCCCAACACATCCCAACACATCCTCAAACATCCCAACACATCCTCAAACATCCCAACATCCCAACACATCCCAACACATCCTCAAACATCCCAACACATCCTCAAACATCCCAACACATCCTCAAACATCCCAACACATCCCAACACATCCCAACACATCCTCAAACATCCCAACACATCCCAACACATCCCAACACATCCTTAAACATCCCAACACATCCTCAAACATCCCAACACATCCCAACACATCCCAACACATCCTCAAACATCCCAACACATCCCAACACATCCCAACACATCCTCAAACATCCCAACACATCCCAACGCATCCCAACACATCCCAACACATCCCAACACATCCCAACACATCCTCAAACATCCCAACACATCCTCAAACATCCCAACACATCCCAACACATCCTCAAACATCCCAACACATCCCAACACATCCTCAAACATCCCAACACATCCCAACACATCCCAACACATCCTCAAACATCCCAACACATCCTCAAACATCCCAACACATCCCAACACATCCTCAAACATCCCAACACATCCCAACACATCCCAACACATCCTCAAACATCCTCAAACATCCCAACATCCCAACACATCCCAACACATCCCAACACATCCTCAAACATCCTCAAACATCCCAACACATCCTCAAACATCCCAACACATCCCAACACATCCCAACACATCCTCAAACATCCCAACACATCCCAACGCATCCCAACACATCCCAACACATCCCAACACATCCTCAAACATCCCAACACATCCCAACACATCCCAACACATCCTCAAACATCCCAACACATCCTCAAACATCCCAACACATCCCAACACATCCTCAAACATCCCAACACATCCCAACACATCCTCAAACATCCCAACACATCCCAACACATCCCAACGCATCCCAACACACCCCAACGCATCCTCAAACATCCCAACACATCCCAACACATCCCAACACATCCCAACGCATCCCAACACACCCCAACGCATCCTCAAACATCCCAACACATCCTCAAACATCCTCAAACATCCCAACATCCCAACACATCCCAACACATCCCAACACATCCTCAAACATCCTCAAACATCCCAACACATCCCAACACATCCCAACACATCCTCAAACATCCCAACACATCCTCAAACATCCCAACACATCCCAACACATCCCAACACATCCCAACACATCCCAACGCATCCCAACACATCCCAACACATCCCAACACATCCTAAAACGTCCTAAAACATCCCAACACATCCCAACACATCCTAAAACGTCCTAAAACATCCCAACACATCCCAACACATCCTCAAACATCCTCAAACATCCCAACACATCCCAACACATCCTCAAACATCCCAACACATCCCAACACATCCCAACACATCCTCAAACATCCCAACACATCCCAACACATCCTCAAACATCCCAACACATCCTCAAACATCCTCAAACATCCCAACATCCCAACACATCCCAACACATCCCAACACATCCTCAAACATCCCAACACATCCTCAAACATCCCAACACATCCTCAAACATCCCAACACATCCCAACACATCCCAACACATCCTCAAACATCCCAACACATCCCAACACATCCCAACACATCCTCAAACATCCCAACACATCCCAACGCATCCCAACACATCCCAACACATCCCAACACATCCTCAAACATCCCAACACATCCCAACACATCCTCAAACATCCCAACACATCCCAACACATCCCAACACATCCTCAAACATCCCAACACATCCCAACACATCCTCAAACATCCCAACACATCCCAACACATCCTCAAACATCCCAACACATCCCAACACATCCCAACGCATCCCAACACACCCCAACGCATCCTCAAACATCCCAACACATCCTCAAACATCCTCAAACATCCCAACACATCCCAACACATCCCAACACATCCCAACGCATCCCAACACACCCCAACGCATCCTCAAACATCCCAACACATCCTCAAACATCCTCAAACATCCCAACATCCCAACACATCCCAACACATCCCAACACATCCTCAAACATCCTCAAACATCCCAACACATCCCAACACATCCCAACACATCCTCAAACATCCCAACACATCCTCAAACATCCCAACACATCCCAACACATCCCAACACATCCTAAAACGTCCTAAAACATCCCAACACATCCCAACACATCCCAACACATCCTAAAACGTCCTAAAACATCCCAACACATCCTCAAACATCCTCAAACATCCCAACACATCCCAACACATCCTCAAACATCCCAACACATCCTCAAACATCCCAACACACCCCAACACATCCCAACACATCCTCAAACATCCCAACACATCCCAACACATCCTAAAACGTCCTAAAACATCCCAACACATCCCAACACATCCTCAAACATCCCAACACATCCCAACACATCCCAACACAACCCAACACATCCTCAAACATCCTCAAACATCCCAACACATCCTCAAACATCCTCAAACATCCCAACACATCCCAACACATCCCAACACATCCTCAAACATCCCAACACATCCTCAAACATCCCAACACATCCCAACACATCCCAACACATCCTCAAACATCCCAACACATCCTCAAACATCCCAACACATCCCAACACATCCCAACACATCCTCAAACATCCCAACACATCCTCAAACATCCCAACACATCCTCAAACATCCCAACACATCCCAACACATCCTCAAACATCCCAACACATCCCAACACATCCCAACACATCCCAACACATCCTAAAACATCCCAACACATCCTCAAACATCCCAACACATCCCAACACATCCCAACACATCCTCAAACATCCCAACACATCCTCAAACATCCCAACACATCCCAACACATCCTCAAACATCCCAACACATCCCAACACATCCCAACACATCCTCAAACATCCCAACACATCCCAACACATCCCAACACATCCTCAAACATCCCAACACATCCTCAAACATCCCAACACATCCCAACACATCCTCAAACATCCCAACACATCCCAACACATCCCAACACATCCTAAAACGTCCTAAAACATCCCAACACATCCCAACACATCCCAACACATCCTAAAACGTCCTAAAACATCCCAACACATCCCAACACATCCTCAAACATCCTCAAACATCCCAACACATCCCAACACATCCCAACCCATCCTCAAACATCCCAACACATCCTCAAACATCCCAACACACCCCAACACATCCCAACACATCCTCAAACATCCCAACACATCCCAACACATCCTAAAACGTCCTAAAACATCCCAACACATCCCAACACATCCTCAAACATCCCAACACATCCCAACACATCCCAACACAACCCAACACATCCTCAAACATCCTCAAACATCCCAACACATCCTCAAACATCCTCAAACATCCCAACACATCCCAACACATCCCAACACATCCTCAAACATCCCAACACATCCTCAAACATCCCAACACATCCTCAAACATCCCAACACATCCCAACACATCCTCAAACATCCCAACACATCCTCAAACATCCCAACACATCCTCAAACATCCCAACACATCCCAACACATCCCAATATATCCTTAACCTTCCCAACATATCCCAAAACACCCTAAAACATCCTAAAACATCCCAATACATGCCAATATATCCATAACCTTCCCAACACACCCTAAAACATCCCAACACATGCCAATATATCCTTAACCTTCCCAACCCATCCTTAAACATCCAAAAACTTCCTAAAACTTCACAACACACCCTCAAAAACCCCAAACATCCTAAAACGTCCAAAACATCCTAAAACATCCCAAAACATGCCAACACATCCTAAAACACCCAAACACCTCCTAAAATATCCCAACATATCCTTAAACACCCTAAAACTTCCCAACACATCCCAACATATCCTTAAACATCCCAAAACATCCTAAAACGTCTAACACATACCAACCCTTCCCAACCCATCCTAAAACATCCCAACACATCCTAACATTTCCCAAAACATCCTAAAACACCCCACAACATCCCAAAACATCCCAACACATCCTAAAACATCCCAAAACTTCCTAAAACTTCCCAACACATCCTAAAACATCGCAACGCATCCTCAAAAAACAAAAACATCCTAAAACATCCCAATACATCCCAACACATCATACAACTTCCCAACACATCCCAGCACATCCTAAAACATCACAACTCATCCTAGAACATTCCAAAACATCCCAACACATCCTAAAACATCCCAACACATCTCAACACATCCTAAAACATCCCAACACATCCTAAAACATCCTAAAACATCCCAACACATCCTAAAACATCCCAACACATCTCAACACATCCTAAAACATCCCAACACATCCTAAAACATCCTAAAACATCCCAACACATCCTAAAACATCCCAACACATCTCAACACATCCTAAAACATCCCAACACATCCTAAAACATCCCAACACATCTCAACACATCCTAAAACATCCCAACACATCCTAAAACATCCTAAAACATCCCAACACATCCTAAAACATTTGTTTCACCTAAAACTAATTTTAAATAAATAATTAATACATGATCAAACAATGTTGCATAATATCACTTATGCTATTTAAAACATATGTGGCTCAAAAACTTCGCACCAAATCTAGAATGCTACTAAATTTTGAAGATGTTATTTCACCAAAATGTGTCAAACTATAAAGCAAAATTGTTGTCTGTTTGTTTGAGTATTGCTGCTTTATCATATATATATATATATATATATATAGAGAGAGAGAGAGAGAGAGAGAGAGAGAGAGAGAGAGAGAGACCCGCAACACGTTGAATATGAATACACTTTGAGTAGAGCGTTGAGCAGCAGAGGGGGCGGAGCTTCGCGGCTCTGCAGACTGAGTCCAGCATGTCGTGATTAACTGCCAGATATATTATTATATGAATGAATGATGAACCAGTGGAGCTGAGGAAGCCATTACTTTGGTCCGTTGGTGTATGACGTGATACTAAACAGTAATAAAGTTACCGCCAGCAAAATACCTCCACTAAGTAAATCCATGCGCTCTATTATAATTGTGATGGTGATGTACAGATAAGAATGAAGTATAAGTCTTTCACTGGTGTTTCTGACTGAGTAAACTCAACCTGGGGTTTTTCTGAGGTAAACTATTAATACAAAATATGAAATAATGTAAAGGGCAGCCCTGGCGGAGACCAACACCCACTGGGAACACTGGTCCTGTTCGTGACTTTCAAGGACAGGATATCTAGGCGCAGCCAGGGGGCGGAGAAGATCCGGTTCGGGAGTCTCGGGATCGCATCTCTGCTGTTTGCAGATGATGTGGTCCTATTTGCCTCCTCGGACCGTGACCTCCAGCATTCACTGGGGCGTTTAGCAGCTGAGTGTGAAGCTGGAGGGATGAGAGTTACCACCTCCAAATCTGAGGCCATGGTGCTCTGCCGGAAACCGGTGGACTGCTCCCTCCAGGTGGGGACAAACTACCTACCCCAAGAGAAGGAGTTCAAGTATCTCGGGGTCTTGTTCACGAGTGAGGGTAAGGTGGAGCGGGAGATGGACAGGCGGATCGGTGCGGCTGCAGCAGTAAAACAGGCGCTGTACCGGTCCGTCTTGGTGAAGAGGAGCTGAGCCGGAAGGAGAAGCTCTCCATTTACTGGTCGGTCTACGTTCCAACCCTCACCTATGGTCACGAACTCTGGGTCGTGACCGAAAGAACGAGGTCTCGGATACAAGCGGCCGAAATGAGCTTCCTCCGTAGGGTGGCCGGGCTCAGCCTTAGAGATAGGGTAAGGAGCTCGGACATCAATTCAATTCAATTCAGTTTATTTTATATAGCCCAACATCACAAATACAAGTTTGCCTCGGAGGGCTTTACAATCTGTACACATAACATCCCTGTCCCGGGACCTCACATTGGATCAGGAAAAACTCCCCTAGAAAGATAGTAAAAACCCTTTCACAGGGAAAAAAGGGAAGAAACCTGAGGGAGAGCAACAGAGGAGGATCCCTCTCCCCGGATGGACAGAAGCAATAGATGTCATGTGGCCAGAATGAATAGCGTAGTTACAGCACATTCAATGAATATGACAGAAATTATTCATATAATGAGTATTAGGCATGGTCCATGATCCTGATAATCCATGAAGCAGAAGGCGGTAGAGAGGAGGAGGGGGGGGGGGCATCAGAAGGGCCATGGCAGCAGGTAGGATCGGTTCCAGGCCGGTTCCATCAGCAGGGCCATGGTAGCAGGCAGGACCGGTTCCAGGCAGCCATGAACCCATGGCGGGGGGGGGGGGGGGGGCAGGACCGGGGGCAGGATCCGCGGGACCTGGGGCAGGACCGGTTCCAGACAGCCATGAATCCATGGCAGGGGCGGGGGCAGGACCCGGGGCAGGACCCGGGGAGGGACCGGTTCCAGGCAGCCATGAATCCATGGAAAAAGAAAGTATAGTTAGTAATGTGCATTGAAGAGACAATAGTTTATCCAGATGGAGAGAAAGAAGAGGAGAGGAGGAGTAAAAGAGGAAGAGAAGAGGAGCGAAAGAGGAAGAGAAGAGGAGCTCAGTGTATCCTAAGATGTCCCCCAGCAGTCTAGGCCTATAGCAGCATATCTAGGGGCTGGACCAGGGCAAACCTGAGCCAGCCCTAACTATAAGCCTGAAACAGCCCTAAGTATAAGCGCTATCAAAGAGGAAAGTCTTAAGTCTACTCTTAAATGAGGTGACTGTGTCTGCCCCCCGGACTGAAAGTGGAAGCTGATTCCACAGAAGAGGAGCCCGATAACTGAAAGCTCTAGCCCGAGCTGCAGCATTCTGGATCAGCTGGAGAGACCCAAGGGACTTTCCAGAGCAGCCTGATAATACGGAGTTACAGTAATCCAGTCTTGAAGTAACAAATGCGTGGATCAATGTTTCTGCATCGCTTTGAGACAGGATGTGCCGGATCTTTGAGATGTTCCGTAGGTGAAAAAAGGCAGTCCTTGAGATCTGTTTCACGTGGGAGCCAAAGGACAGGTCCTGGTCAAAAATAACTCTGAGATTCCTTACGGTGGTGGTGGATGCCAGAGCGATGGCATCCAGGGAAACCATATCATCAGATAGTTGATTTCTGAGGTGTTCTGGGCCGAGTAGAATGACTTCAGTCTTGTCCGAGTTCAGCAGCAGGAAGTTGCAGGTCATCCAGGTCTTGATGTCTTTAAGACACGCTTGAAGTTTAGCGACCTGGTGGATTTCATCTGGCTTGATTGACAGATATAGTTGAGTATCATCGGCATAACAGTGAAAGTTTATGGAGTGTTTTCTGATAATATTGCCTAAAGGAAGCATATATAAATCAGGAGGGAGCTTGGAGTCGAGTCGCTGCTCCTTCGTGTCGAAAGGAGTCAGCTGAGGTGGTTCGGGCATCTAGTCAGGATGCCTCCTGGACGCCTCCCATTAGAGGTTTTCCAGGCACGTCCAACTGGTAGGAGACCCTGGGGAAGACACGCTGGAGGGATTATATCTCCCGGCTGGCCTTGGAATGCCTCGGGATCCCCCAGGATGAGCTGGAAAGTGTTGCGGGTGAGAGGAAGCCTGGGTCGGTCTGCTGGACCTGCTGCCACCGCGACCCGACCCCGGATAAGCGGCTGATAATGGATGGATGGATGGATGAAATAATATCAAATGTTTACTTCAAGTGAAGTCTGAAAGAGCGGCATTTTCATGTACTTAAACTTAACTTCTGTTCAAGGTGGAGCTTTCAATTCCAATATGAAGCTGGATAGTGTTACGCGCAGACCTCCTGGTTAGTTTGGGGGTACATCCCAAGTCTCTAAATTGCATCCCCGTTTCCCTCACTTGCGTCCTTTCCTTGCGTCTTAGTCCCTCCCACCAGGATGCATAGAGAGACGCAAGGAAACCAAGCGAGGACAGAAGACGCGAGGAAACATGTTTTAAGAGACACGAGACGTCCTTTCCTCTGAAGCGTCACGTGAAGCGACGTCGGTTTATGATGACTGACGACTGACAGCTGATCACATCTGATCACATCTGATCAGCTTCAGTCGCTTTAACAGCTGACAGAGTTTTGTCCGGAGAGTTTTTAGTGAACATTCCAATAAAAATACACTTAAAATATTGATAAAAATGATCGTATGTTTTCAGTTGATTTAATGGTGTTAAACTACTACTTATATTAATAAAGACAAAGTTATTATGAGTGTCAGAGTGGAAATGTTTTCTCTGTCGTCTGTTACCGTTTAATAAACTGCATTGAGTATTTATACACAGTGTGTGTATTTATACACAGTGTGAGTATTTATATACAGTGGTGTGTCCTGCTTATATGCGCAGGATCCATTTCTACCGGATAAAATAACCCACAATATAAATATAGTTTCTCTTCATTACGTGTTGTAAAAAAGTGTTTCCTCTCTCCAGCTCTCTGATTTTAATTACATACATAATAAAAGTTATTGAGGGAAACAGATCAATTCTTTGAAGACAGTTGTTTGTGGTCCTTTTGTTGTTCAGACCTACTATGAACATATTTTAACCAGATGGTGAATAAGAAAACAGATTTAATATATAGCTTGAGTTTAATCTGTGATCGTCTCTGGTATGAAACTCCAGCATCAGTCCGCTCAGCTGCACATAATCACATAACAGATGAGTAGTGAGGGGCCGTGTCCAGCGTTAAAACACTTCCTGGAAGCTCGCTCTCGGGGCTCCTCGATCATGGCTCCTCCGATTTCCCTCCTCGCTCCTCGCTCCTCCTCTGAATAAGAGCTTTGGGACGGCCGTCAAGATGGCGGCGCAGAACCACTTCTGGTTCAATCGAGGAGCGAGGAAACGACAATTTAGAGACCCGGGGTTCTCTGTCTGTTCTCTGTCTGTTTCTGTTGTGTTGTCTGTCTGTCACCTTGACTCTCGTTCCAGACTCCTCCCTCCTCGTGTGCCGCCCTCTTGTGTGATTGCAAGCCCCGCCATCATTGTTTCCACCTGTGTCTCGGTACCCTGTGTATTTAGTCTGTCTGCCAACATCACCGCAACAACACGTTCCTGTAGGTTCATGCTGTACAACATCAGGAGGATACGTCCCCTTCTCACTCAGAAGGCGGCACAGGTTCTGGTCCAGGCTCTGATCATCTCACACCTTGACTACTGTAACTCCCTCCTGGCAGGTCTACCTGCTAGTGCCATCCGGCCTCTGCAGCTCATCCAGAATGCAGCAGCTCGACTGGTCTTTAACCTCCCGAATTCACCCACACGACTCCACTCCTCCACGACCTTCACTGGTTACCGGTGGTCACCCGCATCCGCTTCAAAACATTGGTACTTGCGTACGGTGCTACGAACAGATTGTGTCCAATCTACATCCAGGACATGGTAAAACCTCACACCCTAGCTCATTCGCTCCGCTCGGCTTCTGCCAATCGGCTTGTAGCTCCGTCACTGCGAGCTAAACACTCTACAAAGTCACGACTGTTTGCTGTCCTGGCTCCTCAATGGTGGAATGAGCTCCCCATTGACATCAGAACAGCAGAAAGTGTCTAAATTTTCCGTCGCAAACTAAAAACACATCTTTTTCGACTACACCTTGAATAAGGAAGGTAGCGCCTTAGCAGCACTTTAGTAGCACTTAGATGGCACTTACTGATAGCACTTTGTAGTCTAACTTTATTGAAACTGTACTTTCTCGATTCTTGTTGTTCTGAGTTTGTACTCATGGTGGAATTGCACTTATTGTAAGTCGCTTTGGATAAAAGCGTCAGCTAAACGAAATGTAATGCAATGTAATGTGTCAAATCCCTGTCCTGTTGGAGTTTGTCTTTTGACGTCTGTATGTGTTTGCCCAGTAAACCTTGCTCTTTTGGAAACAAACTACCTCGCCTTGTTGTCTGCTTGTGCGTCCTGCTCACCGTGGTCCTGTTCCTAACAGTACAAACTCGCCAAAACATGGACCCAGTAGCATCTTGCCACGGCCGGCTTCTCAGGGACATGGTGGAGTCCCTCCAAGCCTTCTACCCGGCCCCAGCTCTCCATCTCCCGTCGGCAGCCCAGCCGATCCCGGACCCTCATCTCCATTCGGCGGTCCAGCCGATTCCTGCTCCACTTCTTCAGTCGGTGTTCCAGCCAATTCCTGCGCCACTTCTTCAGTTGGCGGTCCGGCCAATTCCTGCTCCACTTCTCCAGTCGGCGGTCCGGCCGATCCCTACGCCACGCCTCCATCACAACGATCGGCTTCTCAGGGACACGATGGAGTCCCTCCAAGCCCTGTTCCCAGACAAGGGCCCGGCTCCCCCTGTCCTGTCGGCGTTCCCTGTCCCTGCTGCCGCCTCAGAGCTGCACTCGACACCGGGCCCCCCGCTGGCGCCGCGACCTGTTCCAGTGCCTTGTTCCGGTGCCCTGTTCCCCCGGTGCCCTGTTCCCCCAAGTCTAGTTCCCCAGAGTCGTCTCCCTGCTCCCCATAGTCTAGTTCCCCAGAGTGTAGTTCCCTGCTCCCCAGAGTCTAGTTCCCCAGAGTGTAGTTCCCTGCTCCCCAGAGTCTAGTTCCCCAGAGTCGTCACCCCGCTCCCCAGAGTCTAGTTCCCCAGAGTCTAGTTCCCCAGAGTTGTCTCCCCGCAGTCTAGTTCCCCAGAGTCTAGTTCCCCACCCCCCTGAGTCTAGTTCCCCAGAGTCTAGTTCCCGTTCCCCTTCAGAGTCCCGGTCCCCTTCAGAGCACGGCTCTGATTGCCGTCCTCCGGCCCGCCCCCCGGACTGCTTCCGCCCGCCTGATGGCCATTCTCTAGCCAGGCACCCGGACTGGTTCTGCCGTGCCCCAGGTTGTGGGTCCTGCTCACCGTGGTCCTGTTCCTAACAGTTTGATGACTCATGAGTCATAATATTATAAATGTTGTATTTTATGAGTCAAATCATAAGCTTGACATTTATTCACTGCTCACTGCACGGACGTATTTTGACGGAGCACACGGACGTATTTTGACGGAGCACACAGAGAGCGAAGCGAAGCGCCACGGCGGGATGTTCACGTTAAAACGTTAACTGATAAAAACCATTGGAGAGCTACCAGGCCGGTAGCCACCATCCGACACCACTGGGCTTCAGCTACCAGGCCGGTAGCCACCATCTGACTCCACTGGGGCTTAGCTATCAGGCCGGTAGCCACCATCCGACCACCATTGGGCCTCAGCTACCAGGCCGGTAGCCACCATCCGACTCCACTGGGCTTCAGCTACCAGGCCGGTAGCCACCATCCGACCACCATTGGGCCTCAGCTACCAGGCCGGTAGCCACCATCCGTCCACCACTGGGCCTCAGCACCAAGGAGCAAGATGGCAATGAAACAACTCCAGAAGGACATGGAGGACTTAAAAGCAGCAATGAACATGATGACAAGTGAAATGGAAATCTTCACAAAACAACAGGCCATCATAACCGGCCTATTGGATGAAGTAAAGAACCTCAAAAGTCGAAACCTAGACCACGAAAAGAAGATTGAATACTTGGAAAACCGAGTTGATGACTTGGAGCAGTATTCACGAATGAACGATGTAATCATTTCTGGACTGGCAATTAAACCACGGAGTTACCAGCAAGCAGTAAGAGGCATGGGGTTGGAGAGCAGAAATGATCTTGATGAGACTACAGAGCAGCAGGTAACAACATTTCTTCATGGCAAAAACATTGACATTAAAAGCGATGATATTGAGGTATGCCACCCTCTACTAGCTAAGATCATAAAAGGCAGGCCCACCATACCTGCTGTAATCATTCGCTTTACCAACAGAAGACACAAAGTTGATCTGCTCAGACAGGGAAGGAAGTTAAAAGGCACAAATGTTTACATAAATGAGCACCTTACCAAGAAAAATGCAGATATAGCCTGGAAGGCGAGACAGCTCAAGAAACAGGACAAAATTCAGACCACTTGGACTGTCAACTGTAAGGTTTTTATTAAACCAAATGGCGCACCAGAGAACTCCAAAGGGGTGTGCATTAGGAGCATGGATCAATTTGAAAGATTTGACAGAGACAATTAGATTCTGCTGTTTTCTCATGGACAAATAGCCATTGTTCTTATATGTACTACACTATTTGCACTTCTATGCTTTACTCATGATAGAAGTTGAACAAGACATAGATCCTGATCAGAACCTTCTTGATAACATCTATCCAAATTGTTGCTACTATACGGAGGAACAGTTCAATACCACTATTAAATATGACCTTGGTATATCTATTATCCATTTTAATAGTAGAAGTCTTTACGCAAATGTTCTAAGTATAAAAGATTACTAAGTCAGTTCAAAAAACCCTTCAACATTATTGCCATTTCAGAAACATGGATAAATGCAGAGAGGGGGTCTGACTTCTTTATTAAGGGATATGAGTTTCATAGCAATAGTAGAGCAAATGGACCTGGTGGTGGTGTAGCACTATTTGTGGAAGAAGGTCTATCTTACAAGGTTCTAGATAACTTGTCAGTAACTATTGATGATGTAATGGAAAGTATTACTATTGAAATAGAAATGGGGAGAATGAAAAATGTAATTATCAGCTGTCTCTACAGAAAACCAGGATCCAATATTGATACATTTATCACAAATATGGAAAAATTGTTTAGCTCAACAAAACAAAAAAATATTTATATTTGTGGGGATTATAATATTGATTTATTGAATCCAAACAAGCATAAATCAACAAATGAATTTATTGAAATAATGTATAGTATGAGTCTCTTCCCAACAATAACCAAACCAACCAGAATAACATCACATTGTGCCTCCCTAATTGATAATATTTTTACAAATAATATGGAGAGTAAAGTGATAAGTGGAATATTAATGAACGATATTAGTGATCACCTGCCTGTCTTTCTAATTTATGAATGTAATTATAGAAAAAAGAGTGAGTTAAAGGAAATTAAATATAAAAGAATAAGAACTGAAGAATCTATAGCTGCTCTAAAAAATGAGCTAATGAGTTGGAATTGGACCAGTGTGTACAATGAAACAGAGGCAGATAAGGTTTATGATATAATTTTAGATACATTCAATGATCTATATGCTAAGCACTGCCCTCGTAAGCCGTATAAGACCAACAATTGTTTTGCAGGAAACCCCTGGATGACCAAGGGGCTTCAAAATGCATGTAAAAAAAAGAATAGCTTGTATAGACACTTTATAAAAATGAAAACGAAGGAGGCAGAGATTAAATATAAGAAATATAAAAATAAATTAATAACTATTATGAGACTGTGCAAGAAGGATTATTATACTAAACTACTAGATAAGAATAAAAATAATGTTAAAGGTATATGGAATATATTAAATAATATTATTAGAAATAAACAAAAAAAATCTAACATATCCTGATCACTTCACAGATAAGGGAAGGCAAATTATTACAATGAAGGAGGTGGTTGATGGTTTTAATAACTTCTTTGTTGACGTTGGGCCCAATCTTGCCAAAGAAATAAAGGATACTGGAAAGACACCAGAAGTAATGGAATGGGACGAGAGAACTGCCGATTCAATGTCTTTGGGAACGGTTGATAGGATGGAAATTATTGATATAGTAAATAATAGTACCAACAAAACTTCCACTGATTGGAATGACATTGATATGTCATTGATAAAGAAAATAATTGAAGGAATTGCTGATCCACTAACTCATATGTGCAACTTGTCATTCAAAACCGGCACCTTCCCAGATAAAATGAAACTGGCTAAAGTCATTCCAATATACAAAGCCGGCAATAAACATCAATTCACAAATTATAGACCTGTTTCCCTACTACCACAGTTCTCAAAGATACTGGAGAAACTATTTGTGAAAAGACTGGATGATTTTATTGACAAACATAATTTATTAAATGATAGTCAGTACGGTTTTAGATCATCTAGATCAACATCCATGGCCCTTATGGAGCTAGTAGAAGAAATCTCAGGATGCATTGATAAAAGGAAATATGCAATTGGTGTTTTTATTGACCTAAAGAAGGCTTTTGATACAATTGACCATGGGATATTGCTAAAAAAAATGGAGTGGTATGGTGTCAGAGGGGTAGCACTCACCTGGTTACAAAGCTATATTCGTAATAGGAAGCAATTTGTCCAACTGGGTAACCATAAATCAATGTGCCTAAATACGACCTGCGGTGTGTAATGGTAAAATATAGTGTTGTCTTGTTGGAGGACGAGGGCCCAAATTGAACCTTAAATGACCCTCAGAGATGAAGACCAAATTGATGGGGGCTGGGATCAAGGGTCTGTTGATTGTCCTTCATTCGAATATGGGGGGTCGTAAAAGAGGCTGACTTCCCAGTTCAAAGGGAGATCTTTTCCTGCTCTGGCCACGGGAAGCGGGGGTGTTTACGTTTCTCGAGAAGACTAGGAATTTTGGGTCGTTGATGGGGGTTTGGGGGCGGAGACCTGATTGTGTTAAAAGGGGCCTGATGACTGTGCTTTTTTGAATCTTGTGTCACAGGCTGCTATGACCGGTGACAGACTTTTCCTTCCTGCAGGAATAAACGGACTTAAGACAACTTTGATTAAGAGAGACATCATTCCTTCTTAACAGATCTACTAGGAAAAACTTCCATTACATTTGGTGTCAGAAGTGGGATCGTTTGAAGCTTCGTCTGAACTCTGATGGCGTGCAGGGTAGTGGCCACTTCAGAACCAAAAAACTGGTTCTGCCCCATACCTCATTAGACAAAGAGAGAGGGGTCCTGCGCCCAACGAGTCAGATTTACTTCACAACGATCAAACAAGGAAGCAATTTTCTTCAAATCTGGTAAGAAGTTGATATTCCAAATTTAAAATTGAGTTAGAGATTACGAAGACGTAGAACTTCGTAAAATAATTGATAAAACCGGAGGAATTAAACAAATTCTGTTTAATGATATGGTCTCTAATGATGATAATTTGTCTTAGCCTGTTACTTAAAATGTGTGTTGATTCATAAAATAATTGTAAAATATTCCTGATTCATCAACATCCATGCAGTTTTTACCGAAGACAAGGAATGGTGTTTAATACTACGGCCTTTGAAAGACAAGGAGTGGTTGATACTACGGCCTTTGACAGATAGGGAAGAAAGGGAATGATTAATGCGTTATTAGATAAACTGACATTTGTCTAGGAACGTATTGATTACGGCCCTTGACCAATTGGTTTCTCCAGTTAGAAAATTGGAACTTACAGTGACGACTGTATTTATTACATAAGTATACTTAGACCACCCTAATGGAAATGGGAGGTTCACAGAGTAAAAATGGAATGGATGTGATGAAGGAAAAAAGAAAAAAGAAATATGGGGATGAATCTTTAGACTGTTTATCTGTTTAAATGAAATTGTGTACACTAACAATGATGCAGAATTTAGGGAAAGGAAGGTAATGTGTGTAATGATGCCTGAAGTAGATGCTAACATGACCGGAGCAGACAAAGCTTCTCGGGAATCCTTTTCTCTCTTGTTGCACACAGAATGGATCCTGATCTCAGACTTATGCCCTCCACCATATTCACACCAGCCAATCAACAGCCTGCAGACAACAAGCTGCTGAAAGCGACAGAATATTACACCAAGCTGCACGCTGTATTCAACAAACAAGCGGCCTTCAAGAACCAAAAGCCAGAGGTGAGGTCCCAGCTAATCAGGAGTGCCATCTCTGCAGCAGTAAGATTGAGCTGCATCAGCTGTGAAAAAGCTCACCTCAGACCTCATGCGGAGAAGCAAGACACAGCCGACAAGAACAAAAGACTGTGTCAAAAGAACAACAACTGCACTTGGCTCAAATCAATGCATGACAAGAGACCAAGCTCCACGTTGGAACACAGGATTCAACAGACGTGGCAGAGGACGTGGACGTGGATACCGGCATCACAGGCAGATAGACACGAATGCTGTATCTGCTACCAGAGAGGACATTGGGCTTTTGAGTGTCCACAGTGGGACAAAACCATGTCCAGAAAGCACAAAGACATCAGGAATCTGGCTGACGTGAGGTGGGGGCATGAAGAGAGAAAGGGCGAAATTCTGTTGGAATAGCAGAGAGGAGGGGTGAGAAAGACACACACACACATGCAAATGAAGGAAAGCATGCTCTACTAACCGCAAACACACGCACATACACGCACGTACATGCACAGATACAATCATATATTTAGAACGGGCATCAAAGTCAGTTGCAGGGACAGAATGTATGTATATAATATACCACTGAGCCTTTTAAAAATTACCAGAAACTATTTTGATAGTAGGGGGATTTTAAGGTGTTTTTTTTCTTGTAGATTCAAGAACCACACACTTAGATTTGTGGAACAAAATGTTTTGTCTCACCCTAAACTTAGTGGACAATATGTCTATTTTGTAGGAACCTTAGGGTTGACGTTAAAAGATTTTATTTACGGTTCGACTCGCGTATGTTTTTTTTAAGAAAAGGACTAAGCATGAATTTTTTTGGTGCTCAGGCATCTTTTCTGTAAGTTTTTTTCAGCAGAGACTTGAAGCTGAAGTATGGTAATCAGTTTGATTTCCACACCTGAAAGGTTTAAAAGTCGTACGCACTTCCATCCAACATGACCATGGTCCAAGATAGCCCATCACACTTTGATGTGTGTATCAGAGGCTTATCCTTGTTCCAGTAGGAAGGGACCTGGAACATTACTGTTCTCTGGTCATTTCCCATCTTGCAGAAGTAATGAGCTCCACACACATGCAGTGTACAGCATATGTTTCCTTGGGAAAATATGCTACATATGAATACATTTGTTTTAGGATTTGAATAATATTCTCCAATGTTCTACTATGTGTGGTCTAATCGAAGATGTACAGTTTTCTGTTATCCTCACAGACCCTGGAAACAGCTGATCAAAGTGGACTCCTCCTACCCACACGTCTCCTTGTTCAGGTGTCAGACTGATCAATGTAGAGACTTGGGATATTTTGTGCTGAAATTTCAGTCTATCACAGATTGGAAAGCAACAGGTGATTTTCAGGTGATGTATTCACCGCGCACAGGTATTCACAAAAAAATATTCTATGCTTCTATTCTGCACATCTGCCTTACGCTCTGTGTATTTGTTTGATGATGATAAGCCACACACTGTCTCATTTCTTGCTGACGCCTGCAGTCTCCCCCACCCTTACAGGAAGTTCCCTCTTCCCTCTGGGCGATGGGTAAATATGACGTGGGACAGAAATGCACAACCTGTGGGCATCACACCTAAATTCTTGTTCCGGTTTGCAAAACATCACTAAGCTATTGATGGCATAACTCCTGTGTTAACTTTCTTTTGCAGGCAGGCGTAATCATCCCCTGCAATAGCTCACCTGTCAGTACTTACATTTTTCCTTTGAGGAAGATCAGAGATAACGGAGCACCAAAAGAGTGGGGGTGAAGGACTTACAGGCAGTTAATGCAGAAGTCCATTTGTAAGTCACTGTTTCCAAATCCGTACACCATAATTTTTTTAATCTCAAGTATCATTGGATGCAACATTTTGTTTTGTGGCAATTTTGATTTGCTTTGGTTTTGACAGTGGACTGTGTGCATCTGCTCACCTCATTGGGGCTGTTGTGAGATGGCTTGGAGGCTCTTGTGTTGACTCAAGGCACTTCCTGGGTGTCATGTGTTAATTACCCTTTGATTGCCTCCCCCTCACAGAAACAGTGGAAGACAGGGTACAGTGACCCCTGTAACACACAGGGCAGCAGAGGGACATTAGGCCAGCCTGTCTAAACTACAGTTTGTTTCACAGAATGTCCATTTCCTAGGTCATGATATTTCCGGTAAAGGCAAAACACTCTCGTCTACACGCATTGCCTCAATTGTGACGTTCCAAAACTTCAACCAACGAAACAAATGATGTCATTTTTGGGCATATGTTCTGACTATCGTTCATTTATTCCAAATTACTCTCAGCTTGAACAACCTCTGTCCGCATTGATACATGGTAAAAATCGTATTGCTCATGACAAAATTCAGTGGCTCCCTGCAGCCTCAGAAGCTTTCACAGTCATGAAATGCGCCTCACAGACTCCGACCACTTTGGGTCTGCCTGATCCTCACAGATGTTCTGGCTTTATGACATCGGTTCTTTTACGGTCACATGGCGATACATTGCGACCAGTTGCATATTTCTCCGCAAAACTCGATCCTGTCATTGCAGGTTTACCACATTTTCTCCGCGCAGTGGCAGATGCAGAGAAGGCTCTCATGGCCTCTCGTGACATAGTGGGTTATGCTCCACTAACTTTACTGGTTCCACATTCGGTTTCGTTGATTCTCCTCGAACAGAAATCGTCTCACCTTTCCGCAGCACGTTACCTGCGTTGGCACACGTGTTTCTTTGACATGCTGAATGTCACGGTTAAACGCTACAATGTTTTTAACCCTAAATTTCTTTTTCCAGAACCTGAGGATGGCGGAACTGTTTTGCAGAACTCCAAGTTCTGTGAACTCCTCGTCTGAACCTCTCTGATATTCATTTGTCTAACCTTGATTTCATTCTCTAGGTGGATGAGTCCAAATCACGTGATCTGTCTATGGGAGCTGATCATATTGGTTTTGATGTTAATTCAGATTGGGCCACTTTTGTATATGATTCTCTTCCTCATCATTTCTCTGCATAGGCAGCTGACTTGGTCGTTTTAGATTTCTCAGATCTTATGGGAGGTCTTGTCTCCCTAAATGTTTTTTCTTCTCAATGTGTTGGGTTTGTCGCATGGTTAGATCACCTTGCGACAAAGGGATGGAATGGTTGTCTAATAGATAACAAATTGATTCATTTAAGATTTTCTCGACAGGTTCCACTGTTTGAACATATGCTGAAGATAAAAGTACTGTTAAGTATAGCAGACATATGGTCTGAGTGAGTCAAGTTCCTCTTGGCTCTAACTCTACTGCTTAGATTGTCAGGAGACCTGCAAGATTTTAATAGATGAATTAAGTCAAACAGAGCAATTGACAGTTTTGTTTTTCAATCCAGTTGTGTCCTTTTGCCTCACAACATTGTATAAAAAACCACTGCCACTGCAAGACTAACGATCATCCCTGATAACAAAAGGTTTGTTGTTATGTAGATTGGCTAAGTGTTGTAAAGACACAGCTCTCCCCCAGGGCTCAGCTCACTGCTTTGATGCACATCAGGATGAGAGGACAAACACGCAGCAACTTGGGTCCATCCAAAATCCTTTTTGCACTCCACATTGGTGTGGGAAGTCCGAGGGAACGTCCTCCCTCAACAACGATACATGAAATGCAATGTTGACCTACTGCATTAATATCTCTATCCAGTGTCAGAAAACAGGTAGCACCAGCTGTACCGACTCCAGTTTCGAGGTCACTCCATTCACTGCAACTAGGTGATTTGGTGGTGATGACAGCCTTCAGAAGGAAGAACTGGAAAGCGAAGCGGTGGCGAGGTCCATTCCAGGTCTTGTTGGTGACCCACACAGCAGCTAAGATGGCAGAACGAGCCACCTGGGAACGAGCGACCCACTGCAAACACGTCCCAGCTCCAGCTGAACCAACCGACACCGAGTGACGGACTGGTACGGTTCTGTGTCACCAACTCAACTGCCAAGGACGGGTCCAGAAGCAGACCAGGGCTGGTCAGCGCACCAGGTTCAAGACCGCACTAATTCACGATGGTCTTGCCCGTGGTGTCCGTGAGGCTGCCAAGGTCCTGGACAAGCGGCAAGCCCCACACCATGCCCTGCAAGGTGACTGGCCGCTGTGGCTCCGTGCTGGTGCGTCTCATCCCTGCACTCCGTGGTGCTGGCATCGTGTCCGTACCGTGACCAAGAAGCTACAAGTAGCTGAGTAGCTGCACTTCCGAAGGAAGCCACAGGTCCTGCGCTCCAGCATAGAGTTCCTGTGCAGCGAGGTGATGCACTTCCTGGGTGTCCCCACCACCAGAGCTGCCTCTGTAGTGACCTCCGACAACTCTGGCCGATACTCCTAACAGGCACAGTAAGCTATCTGCAGGTGGAACCTGATGAAGCTAGCGGAGGCTTTTGCTCCAGAGCTGCCACCGGACCGGTCTGAGTCTGATATGGACGAGTACATGGATCTGTATAAACGGCTTCTACTTGGACAACATGATGAAGTTAAACATAACTGTTCACACAAACCAGTTGGTTGACTGTTTCATCATCTCATCATCATGCCTGAAATGAATCGACCGTGAAATCCTTTCCGTCTCTTTTGTGGCACACGGCTGAGTATATGTTTAATGTTTATTGTAGCATGTGCAGTTATTTTGCTTTTGCTTTTGTACATTTCCAACATAAAACTAGACTTACCAACGCGACTGACCGACTTGTTGAACAAAACAACTGCATCACTAACTCCACCACACGATACTCTGACTAGAACTTAGGAATGACCTCGATAATGACACCACCGAAAGCAGTATAATAACAAGAACCAACCAAACATCTGACAGTGGTTGTTATATTGTGTTTGCTTATCTAGAGGACACCGATCCATGCGGCGCGTTTTACATTGATGTAGTGGAAACGGGTAAAACTCAGCTGATCGCACAGACACAGATAGTCCAACAACTTAAACACATCGCTCCATGGGTGCAATATGCTGATAATGAAGGGTCCCTAAGCACCAACGTTTGGATGGCGACAATAAGTAAATTCACAAAGACACCGGCTATAATGAATCGTGTTTTGTCTGTTCCCTTTTCCCACACTAGCATAAACAGACGACTCCTGTCAAACCTAAGTCACAGCGACACAGGCACTCTGTGCCTTCACAGACCTTATTATGACAGATAACACTAAGACAGACTAAAAGGAGGTATTTATGGACAACCACTGGGTGTGTTGTGACCCATAATGCAACATGTAGTCACACTCCGTTCAATATTAGCGAATGTTTAGTGTCACTGAAACCAGGTATAGCCAATGCAAGTTTACTTAACTCCACATATAAATACTTAGTTCACTGGCCAGCTGATTAAGGTACAGGGAGTCTCACATGGCATGTTTGGCTGTGTGGAGATTACTGGTTCCAGGTGCTAACTCCAGCATGGGCGGGAACCTGTGCTCTGGTTTACCTATTACCCTTCTTTTACTGTGTATTTGTGTTTGTACATGCTGTATTATTCCCTTGGTGAAACGTTGCGTATTACAGCTCATTTCCATACAGATGGTGCAATACACACAACTTTCAGACTCAAGTGACATACGACTCGACACGACTGATTTATGTCCTAGTCCAGATTACTACGACGACTCTAAGGACATTGACGAGGTCTCATCCTCTGACGACGAATCTCCTGTGTAAAACAAAAAGGGTTTTATGTATGCTTGCTACGCACCAAGAAATACCTCTCTTTGAAATTGTTTTTTTTATTTTTTACGTGTTGTCTAGTAATGTAGTGTTTTAAACCATGAATGAATTTGTACCTTATAGGATTCCGTAATATGATGTACAAGCTATATTTTTGCATACTGTGTGATTATGATGTAATCAAAAGAGTGGAATGTAATGGTAAAATATAGTGTTGTCTTGTTGGAGGACGAGGGCCCAAATTGAACCTTAAATGACCCTCAGAGATGAAGACCAAATTGATGGGGGCTGGGATCAAGGGTCTGTTGATTGTCCTTCATTCGAATATGGGGGGTCGTAAAAGAGGCTGACTTCCCAGTTCAAAGGGAGATCTTTTCCTGCTCTGGCCACGGGAAGCGGGGGTGTTTACGTTTCTCGAGAAGACTAGGAATTTTGGGTCGTTGATGGGGGTTTGGGGGCGGAGACCTGATTGTGTTAAAAGGGGCCTGATGACTGTGCTTTTTTGAATCTTGTGTCACAGGCTGCTATGACCGGTGACAGACTTTTCCTTCCTGCAGGAATAAACGGACTTAAGACAACTTTGATTAAGAGAGACATCATTCCTTCTTAACAGATCTACTAGGAAAAACTTCCATTACAGGTGTTCCACAGGGGTCAGTGTTGGGACCCAAACTGTTTATTTTATATATTAATGATATTTGGAAAGTGTCAAATATTTTAAAATTGGTGGTTTTTGCAGATGACACAAATATTTTATGTTCGGGGGAAGATTTGCAGCAGCTATTATTAATGGTCAAAAGTGAATTGAAAAAAATTAAATGTTGGTTTGATGTAAACAAATTATCGTTAAACCTGAACAAAACAAAGTTTATGATATTTGGAAATCGTCAAATTAAGCAAGATGTGAGTTTGGAAATTGAAAACATAACAATTGAAAGAGTTCACGAAATTAAGTTTCTGGGGGTTTTAATTGATCATAAGCTCTGCTGGAAACCTCATATTAAATATTTGTGCTCCAAAGTATCCAGAAGCATTGGAATACTGGGAAAAACCAAACACTTTTTAGATCAGAAATCACTCAAAATTCTTTATTATGCACTTATTGATCCGTATCTGTCCTACTGTGCTGAGGTATGGGGAAATGCATACAAAAGCACTATACAAAAGATTTGCACATTACAAAAAAGGGTCATAAGGATGATTCATCATGCTGGCTACCTTGACCATACTAATTCCCTGTTTTTAAAATCTGGTATTTTAAAGTTTAAGGACCTCGTTGATTTTAAAATAATTATGTTTAAAGCCTTTAACAACGTGTTACCAGGCAACATTCAATTGATGTTCATGTTAAGAGAGGGAACATACAATTTAAGAGGGAATTTTAACTTTAAACAGCCAACCATCCACACAAATCTGAAAAGTATGTGCATCTCTGTTTATGGTGTGAAACTGTGGAACAAATTAGACGAGGACAAACAAATGTGCATTAACTTGGGACAATTCAAACATAAGTTCAGGCAGTCTCTCTTGGTCGGATATCGGGAACTGGACTGGTAATTTTTAATTTTTATTCTTGGCATTGTATGTTTTTTAAGTAGGGCTCTATTTTATTTTATTTCATATTAAAGATTAAATGTTTTAAATGTTAAGATTTATTATTATTATTACTTCTTTTTTTTTTTCTCTCTTTCTAATTTTGTGTGTGTTATTATATGATAAATTAAGGGGGGCTGAACTTGATAAGCCTCGCTTCTTTCGGCCCCTTCTTGAACTTGCACAACATTTCTTTCGTTTTGTATTACTTGGTGTGCTGTCTGTTTTGTGCTTGTTTGAGAGAAATAAAAATTCAATTCAATTCAATTCAATTCAAAATCTGGATCTGCAATGTGACCAGTAGACCCCTCTCAGGTTCCTCTGAAGGAGAAGTACACAGTAAGTAGTATACAGTGAGTATATATTTAAGTGCTTTAGGGGCCTTTGTATGCTAAGCTAAGCTAGCTGTGGCTAGCTCCTAACTTAAACTTGCTTAATTGGTCCACATTTATGTTTTCTTTGAAAATATATATTTATATGCATCATAAACATTTATTGTGGTAAAATAAATTTGACTAAATATAGTTTTGGCTATGTAGGCAGAATAGTATCAGGATGTGTTTTTTAAGTGACTTCACATCCTTTGTCAGAAACAAGAAACCAGCAAGAAAAGTTCCAATAATAACAGCAGTGATACTTTCCTTCATGGTGAAATTCGGCAAATTGTTGCTCTCATGAAATAGTTTTGTGGCTTGCGAGGTTTGTCATGAATGTTAATTTCATAGTCTGCTACATGAGGCCCCTCTCATCTCCAAGGAATGCTGGGTAATTGAGGCTTGTGGTTTGGCTCTCTGGATCGTTGAGATGGAGACCAGAGAGCTGAACTCACTCTGGAGAAAAAGTGCATGAATCCCAACGCAGAGAGCTGAAAGATGAACGTTCAGATGAGTTGATAGAATGAAGTGAAATGCGACCAAGAGTGAAACTTGACACCCTGTACAAACGTACGTCTAGTGAAGGACCAGAAGACATCTTTAAAGCTACCATGCGCATTTTAAAGCCTGGGTGTAATTTCCTACATTGACGAAGACTTACCCCACATCCTCCTCCCGTCACGGAGCAACGTTGCCCATGCTTGCATGGAATGTGAAATAGAGCCTGGATGCAGAGATCCAGCCAAAAGGCCTGTGACTGACTCACAACTTCATCCTTTAATGGTTGTTTTATCTGAGCGGTGTCAGCGCTTCAAGCCTTCTGTTAACCAGCAAAGTTAGTGTGACGACAATCATGAATTAAACAAAATCACGAGCATCCTGCAGGATGTTTGAGTGGGTGAACAGGTCCTGTCATTTTGTCCTTTATTGTTAGTTAATCCAGCCAGTTATACCTGAATAGCCATACAGCCCATAGCTGATACCACAGTTATTATCAAATCTCACAGCAATCCATCCAACAGACTTTTCATTTAAAAACCTCAATGTCAACTTCCCGGTGGAACGAGAGGAAAAGTCAGTCAATCCGCTGGTTGTTGAGGTATTTCAGTCGAGATCAAAGTGGTGGACCGACCACAAACCAGCACCCTACTGGCTGAAAGGCCTCAGTGAGTCTCTAACCAGCACCCTACTGGCTGAAAGGCCTCAGTGAGTCTCTAACCAGCACCCTACTGGCTGAAAGGCCTCAGTGGGTCTCTAACCAGTACCCTACTGGCTGAAAGGCCTCAGTGAGTCTCTAACCAGCACCCTACTGGCTGAAAGGCCTCAGTGAGTCTCTAACCAGCACCCTACTGGCTGAAAGGCCTCAGTGGGTCTCTAACCAGTACCCTACTGGCTGAAAGGCCTCAGTGAGTCTCTAACCAGCACCCTACTGGCTGAAAGGCCTCAGTGGGTCTCTAACCAGTACCCTACTGGCTGAAAGGCCTCAGTGAGTCTCTAACCAGCACCCTACTGGCTGAAAGGCCTCAGTGAGTCTCTAACCAGCACCCTACTGGCTGAAAGGCCTCAGTGAGTCTCTAACCAGCACCCTACTGGCTGAAAGGCCTCAGTGGGTCTCTAACCAGTACCCTACTGGCTGAAAGGCCTCCGTGAGTCTCTAACCAGCACCCTACTGGCTGAAAGGCCTCAGTGAGTCTCTAACCAGCACCCTACTGGCTGAAAGGCCTCCGTGAGTCTCTAACCAGCACCCTACTGGCTGAAAGGCCTCAGTGAGTCTCTAACCAGCACCCTACTGGCTGAAAGGCCTCAGTGAGTCTCTAACCAGCACCCTACTGGCTGAAAGGCCTCAGTGGGTCTCTAACCAGTACCCTACTGGCTGAAAGGCCTCAGTGAGTCTCTAACCAGCACCCTACTGGCTGAAAGGCCTCAGTGAGTCTCTAACCAGCACCCTACTGGCTGAAAGGCCTCAGTGGGTCTCTAACCAGCACCCTACTGGCTGAAAGGCCTCAGTGAGTCTCTAACCAGCACCCTACTGGCTGAAAGGCCTCAGTGAGTCTCTAACCAGCACCCTACTGGCTGAAAGGCCTCAGTGAGTCTCTAACCAGCACCCTACTGGCTGAAAGGCCTCAGTGGGTCTCTAACCAGTACCCTACTGGCTGAAAGGCCTCCGTGAGTCTCTAACCAGCACCCTACTGGCTGAAAGGCCTCAGTGAGTCTCTAACCAGCACCCTACTGGCTGAAAGGCCTCCGTGAGTCTCTAACCAGCACCCTACTGGCTGAAAGGCCTCAGTGAGTCTCTAACCAGCACCCTACTGGCTGAAAGGCCTCAGTGAGTCTCTAACCAGCACCCTACTGGCTGAAAGGCCTCAGTGGGTCTCTAACCAGTACCCTACTGGCTGAAAGGCCTCAGTGAGTCTCTAACCAGCACCCTCCTGGCTGAAAGGCCTCAGTGAGTCTCTAACCAGCACCCTACTGGCTGAAAGGCCTCAGTGGGTCTCTAACCAGCACCCTACTGGCTGAAAGGCCTCAGTGAGTCTCTAACCAGCACCCTACTGGCTGAAAGGCCTCAGTGAGTCTCTAACCAGCACCCTACTGGCTGAAAGGCCTCAGTGAGTCTCTAACCAGCACCCTACTGGCTGAAAGGCCTCAGTGAGTCTCTAACCAGTACCATACTGGCTGAAAGGCCTCAGTGAGTCTCTAACCAGCACCCTACTGGCTGAAAGGCCTCAGTGAGTCTCTAACCAGCAGCATCTGTCAGTCAGTGCTCTCAGGAGCTTTATGTTCCTATTATTATGTCAATGGTGTTCTTCACAGTGTTGAGCTTGTTACTCTCAGAAGTGATTTCAGTAAATACATGATGCATCTACGAGACAGGTCTTCTATGAGGCTCTTTGGGGACATTAAAGGAGAACAGAAAACTCTGCCATTGAAACAATACAAATGTTGCTTGACCGTTGATTCATAAAGAATCTAAATCTAATAACTTGTTCTTTGGTCCATGACAACAGCAAATGTCATCAAACTCGGAGTAGAAACAAACAAATGAAGAGACACAACCCTTTGTTTGTTTCATATGACATCATCAGTGAATGACGCCACATGACAGACTTTCATGTGTCTTTTGATTCTTGTTGTAAATAAAGTTGATTATTCAAGGTGCTAATAATGCTAATATTAACATTAAGTTTAATTAAGCTTTTCTTTCCTTGAGACAAGACCAAAAACTACTCAAACTAGCAACACTGTGAAGTTGTTTGAGAGTGGCTTATGAACAAAATACTAAAGTGTCATATTTCCCCCTCCACCTAATCACTGACATCTTTTGCTCATATCTCATTTGTACATTTGTTTTGTGGCAGAGCGCTCAGAGCTTCTTGGCCAAATGTTTTCTTTGGACCGAAACACAGAAAAACAGACACAAATCATTACTGTTAAAGATTTTCCAGCTCCGTTTCTCCTCGGCCCTTTGGCCTCACACTGCTGTTGAGTAGAAGCAGGCTGTTTTGAGTTTGAGTCCCTGAGGGGCTGGAGCACAGAGCCTGAACCACGCAGTGACATCACCTCCCTTTCTTCAGCCTGATGAGCGGCGGAGCGAACGACTCGCTGCAGGTGAAAGTGTTTCAAAGTTGGTTCAAATCCCAAAAGATGTTCAGGGGTCTTTCTAAAAAGCCCTGACCTCTGAGCATCAGCTCCTGAAGCTGAAAGCCTCGGCTGGTACCAGACAGGATGGAGGCTTTCTGCCAGTATGAGGGGAGCCACTCATTTTCCACTTTTGGAAAATTCAGCCTGCAATTAGGGTCAAACGTGGCCAGAAGCTTGACATCCATCTTACTTGCATTAGTCATGCATCTGATGCTGGCATGTGCTGGGAGTTAACCCTGACTCCGCCCACCAGACGAGTCTCCAACACGCAGATGAAGTGGAAACACCGCAGAAGAACAACATGAAAGAGCGGGATGGAGAGGAAAGAAGAGGCTCGTTTCCACACCTTTGACATCCAGAATGGGATTTGACTGTTTTTACAGGGACAAAGGGTCAAAGCAAACATCTGACAGGATGCAGAGTGGAATTCTGGGTCATCTCGTTGGGGGTCAACGACGCTGACGACGCCAACGGAGAGTGTGTCCATGTGAACGACTCTAGCTCACATTTTCATGGAATGTTCTTCTTGTTTACAAACTAAAAGCTTTTAAATGTTGTGGCCCCGAAACCCTCCATTTTAAACCACTTGCTCCAGGTCTGTGCTTCCATTCCCAACAGTTCTGGGAAGCCCTCCAACACAACACATACCACCCCATCACACGGCGGGCACGTGCACACGCCGGGCACGTGCACAGGCCGGGCACGTGCACATGCATGTGCACACGCCGGGCACGTGCAGACTGCAGGGCACTCTTTTCTCAGCCAGTAGTTGAGGCTCTAATGAAATGTCTTCTCAACAAGCTCAGGTGAAGTCTGCTGCTACCTGCCCGCTGACAAATGGATTGATTTCAAAAGACTTTTTTTTAAATACCGACAGACAACAAAGGTATTATAAATACTTTTGTAAGCGTGTGTCAATTATTGGATGCCTGGAAGAACTCAGTTCAACAACTTCTCTCGTTCTCTATATTTATTTACTAAATGATCACAAGTAAAGTAGCAAGCGCTGCAATTGCAAAAGCAGTGAGTGGTACAGCAACACGCAGGTTGGTCAAAGAACAACTGCCCCACCACGGAAGTGGGGCCTTTCATACACAGTTTATCGTCACAGGTTCGTCTCGCCTCGTCCTAACATCTGATTCGCTCTGTCCTGTCAAGAGGAGGAGAATCCCGTGTTCTCATCTTTTCTCACAAGACTGGAACACAACGACCAGTCTGCTTCCTTAATGTCAATATACTGATAAACAGTTGTGGTGTTGAAGTGCGCAGGCGTGTGACTAACTTCCCTTGAGAACTGGACATTTCATAGACACAACAGCTGCATAGCTGTGTTATACTGACCTCGCTAGCCTGAACTTTAATAGACATGAAGAGTAATACAATGAAGAATATCTACAGAATATAAGGATTTATATTATCACTTTCCTCTGGGTTCTCTAGTTTTCTCTTGACATGCAGGTGTGGCTAATTGGGGAGGTTGTCTGTGATACGCTTCCAAGCCTTTTAAGGTACTGATTCAGGGCTGTCGATGGAATGGGAGCTTAACACGTCTTCTTCCCATCACCTGGTGGTCCAAAAAGACTTTGCTTTTTGTGGAACATATTTTTCTCGATCTGCTTCACATGCAGTAACTAGCTTTTGCTTATCTGTCCACCAACAAACTGAAACTGTACCTCAAACCTGCAAGAACAGAGTTTTTGGACACAAATTTGCATTGGACGGATACTCTGCAACACTTTACTTCATTACATTACATTACATTTCATTTAGCTGACGCTTTTATCCAAAGCGACTTACAATAAGTGCAATTCCACCATGAGGACAAACTCAGAACAACAAGAATCAAGAAAGTACAATTTCAATAAAGTTAAATTACAAAGTGCTATCAGTAAATCCCATCTAAATGCTACTAAAGTGCTACTACGGTGCTACCTTCCTTATTCAAGGTGTAGTCTAAAAGATGTGTTTTTAGTTAAGATGTAGAGACTTCCTGCTGTTCTGATGTCAATGTGGAGCTCATTCCACCATTGAGGGGCCAGGACACAAACAGTCTGACTTTGTAGAGTGTTTAGCTCACAGTGACGGAGCTACAAGCCGATTGGCAGAAGCAGTGACGGAGCTACAAGCCGATTGGCTGAAGCAGTGACGGAGCTACAAGCCGATTGGCTGAAGCAGTGACGGAGCTACAAGCCGATTGGCTGAAGCAGTGACGGAGCTACAAGCCGATTGGCTGAAGCAGTGACGGAGCTACAAGCCAATTGGCTGAAGCAGTGACGGAGCTACAAGCCAATTGGCTGAAGCAGTGACGGAGCTACAAGCCGATTGGCTGAAGCAGTGACGGAGCTACAAGCCGATTGGCAGAAGCAGTGACGGAGCTACAAGCCGATTGGCTGAAGCCGAGCGGAGCGAACGAGCTGGGGTGTACGGTGTTACCATGTCCTGGATGTAGACTGGACCCGATCTGTTCGTAGCACGGTACGCAAGTACCAATGTTTTGAAGCGGATGCGGGCGACCACCGGTAACCAGTGAAGGAGCGGAGGAGCAGCTGACTTCATCACCTCCCTGTAGTGACGTCTGGCTCCACCTCCTGATGACTCTGGTTCACCATCAGCTTTGAATCTGCTCATGAAGCTAATGATGCTAATGAGGCTAATGATGCTCATGAGGCTAATGATGCTCATGAGGCTAATGAGGCTAATGATGCTCATGAGGCTAATGATGCTCATGATGCTCATGATGCTAATTATGCTAATTATGCTAATGATGCTCATGATGCTAATTATGCTAATTATGCTCATGAAGCTAATAATGCTCATGATGCTAATAATGCTCATGATGCTAATGAGACTAATGATGCTCATGAGACTAATAATGCTCATGATGCTCATGAGGCTAATTATGCTCATGAAGCTAATAATGCTAATGATGCTCATGATAGTAATGGTGCTAATGATGCTCATGAGGCTAATGGTGCTAATGATGCTCATGAAGCTCATGGTGCTAATGATGTTCATGAGGCTAATGATGCTAATGATGCTCATGAGGCTCATGGTGCTAATGATGCTCATGAGGCTAATTATGCTAATGATGCTCATGAGGCTCATGATTTGATTGGTTGTACTGACTGTCTTCACATCAGACATCAGAATCAGAATCCGTTTATTTGCCAGGAATGTTTACACAAACGAGAAATTTTTCTAGGCGGAAGGTGCATACATTAGACATGAGACGTTAGACAAGACAAACAACAATCAACAATCAACGACAACAACAGTGCAATGATATTTAAATTAAGTATAAGTAGTGCTCAGACAAACAGACAAACAGATAATGTTAATGTTAGTGTATGTTAAGTGACATGTGGGGACCATGCCTACTACTCATTACATGAATAATTTCTGTCATATTCATGTAATGTGCTGTAACTCCGTTATGTTATTCATTCTGGTCACATGACATCTATTGCTTCTGTCCATCCGGAGAGGGATCCTCCTCTGTTGCTCTCCCTCAGGTTTCTCCCCTGTTTTCCCTGTGAAAGGGTTTTTTCTATCTTTATTTGGGGAGTTTTTCCTGATCCGATGTGAGGTCCCGGGACAGGATGTTATGTTACAGATTGTAAAGCCCTCCGAGGCAAACTTGTATTTGTGATGTTGGGCTATATAAAATAAACTGAATTGAATTGTTTAAGTTAATGTATGTTAAAGTGACATGAGTGTTTAAATATGAAGTGTGCAGGGGAGTGACCGGTAAGAAAGATAGATGCATGCAACACCTCTGAGTTAAGATAGCAGCATCGATCAGCAGGAGCCTAAACAACCGATGGCTCACAGCGAGATACGCTAAAAACTATGCAAATACTTTGCATGCAGTTCAGAATGAAACCAAAAAAACCAGATCCTGACTTTTTTGTTTTAGATCACTCAAAAATGCTGTAAACATTCATGGTGGAAAATGCAGCAACAGAACCCAACATGCCAGAGTCTAACCATTAGCTATAAAAACAGCTTGGCAGCGCTAACAACAAACACATGAAGGGAAATTCCTCCCGCTTGTCTTGTGGACTTTGTCAGCCAGACGAAGAAGGGAATAATTACAAGTGGAGGATGAAGGCAGAAAGAAGGGGGAGGGGAAGGAGGAGGTTTGTAAGAACAGGTTTACCTCGATGACTGAATGCAAACACAATACTATGAGGAATAGTGTTTAGATGCACTGTAACAGTAATAATCCAGTACCGTCATTGTTATTGCAGTAGTTATTAAAATACTGTACTTCATCACAGTAACCGTGTAGTTTACAGCAAATCCTAGACTACTGTAACATGCATCACTGTATTCATTGTAATACTGTAAATGAATACTGTAAAATAATTACATACTGTAAAATGAAGACGCAGTTTTCTCAACAAAAGTCATTTGTAAACAACAACACTTTTTCATGGTATTCTTGAAAAGTACAACATTTTAAATGTTCCTCTTCCTTCAAGTTACTATGACAATTTAAACATGTTTTGATTAAAGTAATTTGACAGTAAACAGTAAAATTCAACCACTGGAAGCAATAAAATATTCAGGTCGAGGGGAAAATGTATAAAAACAATTTGAACTGAAAAAAGTAATTGTAGTACAATAAAATGTCCATAACTGACTTTATTGTTACTGTATTGAACTGAATCCTCTCCCTGGGCGGTCGTCTTCTCCATGAACTGAGTCTCTACATGAACTGAGTCTCTACATGAACTGAGTCTCTACATGAACTGAGTCTCTTCATGAACTGAGTCTCTACATGAACTGAGTCTCTTCATGAACTGAGTCTCTACATGAACTGAGTCTCTTCATGAACTGAGTCTCTCCATGAACTGAGTCTCTTCATGAACTGAGTCTCTTCATGAACTGAGTCTCTACATGAACTGAGTCTCTTCATGAACTGAGTCTCTTCATGAACTGAGTCTCTACATGAACTGGAGTCTCTACATGAACTGAGTCTCTTCTTCATGAACTGAGTCTCTACATGAACTGAGTCTCTTCATGAACTGAGTCTCTTCTTCATGAACTGAGTCTCTACATGAACTGAGTCTCTTCATGAACTGAGTCTCTCCATGAACTGAGTCTCTACATGAACTGAGTCTCTTCTTCATGAACTGAGTCTCTTCATGAACTGAGTCTCTACATGAACTGAGTCTCTTCTTCATGAACTGAGTCTCTACATGAACTGAGTCTCTTCATGAACTGAGTCTCTTCTTCATGAACTGAGTCTCTTCATGAACTGAGTCTCTACATGAACTGAGTCTCTACATGAACTGAGTCTCTTCTTCATGAACTGAGTCTCTACACGAACTGAGTCTCTTCATGAACTGAGTCTCTTCTTCATGAACTGAGTCTCTACATGAACTGAGTCTCTACATGAACTGAGTCTCTTCATGAACTGAGTCTCTTCTTCATGAACTGAGTCTCTACATGAACTGAGTCTCTTCATGAACTGAGTCTCTACATGAACTGAGTCTCTACATGAACTGAGTCTCTTCTTCATGAACTGAGTCTCTACATGAACTGAGTCTCTTCATGAACTGAGTCTCTCCATGAACTGAGTCTCTTCTTCATGAACTGAGTCTCTTCATGAACTGAGTCTCTACATGAACTGAGTCTCTTCTTCATGAACTGAGTCTCTACATGAACTGAGTCTCTTCATGAACTGAGTCTCTTCTTCATGAACTGAGTCTCTACATGAACTGAGTCTCTTCATGAACTGAGTCTCTACATGAACTGAGTCTCTTCTTCATGAACTGAGTCTCTTCATGAACTGAGTCTCTACATGAACTGAGTCTCTTCTTCATGAACTGAGTCTCTACATGAACTGAGTCTCTTCATGAACTGAGTCTCTTCTTCATGAACTGAGTCTCTACATGAACTGAGTCTCTACATGAACTGAGTCTCTTCTTCATGAACTGAGTCTCTACATGAACTGAGTCTCTTCATGAACTGAGTCTCTTCTTCATGAACTGAGTCTCTACATGAACTGAGTCTCTACATGAACTGAGTCTCTTCTTCATGAACTGAGTCTCTTCATGAACTGAGTCTCTCCATGAACTGAGTCTCTACATGAACTGAGTCTCTTCATGAACTGAGTCTCTTCATGAACTGAGTCTCTACATGAACTGAGTCTCTTCATGAACTGAGTCTCTTCATGAACTGAGTCTCTACATGAACTGAGTCTCTTCATGAACTGAGTCTCTACATGAACTGAGTCTCTACATGAACTGAGTCTCTTCATGAACTGAGTCTCTCCATGAACTGAGTCTCTACATGAACTGAGTCTCTTCTTCATGAACTGAGTCTCTTCATGAACTGAGTCTCTACATGAACTGAGTCTCTTCTTCATGAACTGAGTCTCTACATGAACTGAGTCTCTACATGAACTGAGTCTCTACATGAACTGAGTCTCTTCTTCATGAACTGAGTCTCTACATGAACTGAGTCTCTTCTTCATGAACTGAGTCTCTACATGAACTGAGTCTCTTCATGAACTGAGTCTCTTCTTCATGAACTGAGTCTCTACATGAACTGAGTCTCTACATGAACTGAGTCTCTTCATGAACTGAGTCTCTTCTTCATGAACTGAGTCTCTACATGAACTGAGTCTCTTCATGAACTGAGTCTCTACATGAACTGAGTCTCTACATGAACTGAGTCTCTTCTTCATGAACTGAGTCTCTACATGAACTGAGTCTCTTCATGAACTGAGTCTCTACATGAACTGAGTCTCTTCTTCATGAACTGAGTCTCTACATGAACTGAGTCTCTTCATGAACTGAGTCTCTTCATGAACTGAGTCTCTACATGAACTGAGTCTCTTCTTCATGAACTGAGTCTCTACATGAACTGAGTCTCTTCATGAACTGAGTCTCTTCTTCATGAACTGAGTCTCTACATGAACTGAGTCTCTTCTTCATGAACTGAGTCTCTACATGAACTGAGTCTCTACATGAACTGAGTCTCTTCTTCATGAACTGAGTCTCTACATGAACTGAGTCTCTTCATGAACTGAGTCTCTTCTTCATGAACTGAGTCTCTACATGAACTGAGTCTCTACATGAACTGAGTCTCTTCTTCATGAACTGAGTCTCTTCATGAACTGAGTCTCTACATGAACTGAGTCTCTTCTTCATGAACTGAGTCTCTTCATGAACTGAGTCTCTTCATGAACTGAGTCTCTACATGAACTGAGTCTCTTCATGAACTGAGTCTCTACATGAACTGAGTCTCTTCATGAACTGAGTCTCTACATGAACTGAGTCTCTTCATGAACTGAGTCTCTTCATGAACTGAGTCTCTACATGAACTGAGTCTCTTCTTCATGAACTGAGTCTCTTCATGAACTGAGTCTCTACATGAACTGAGTCTCTTCTTCATGAACTGAGTCTCTTCATGAACTGAGTCTCTACATGAACTGAGTCTCTTCTTCATGAACTGAGTCTCTTCATGAACTGAGTCTCTTCATGAACTGAGTCTCTACATGAACTGAGTCTCTTCTTCATGAACTGAGTCTCTACATGAACTGAGTCTCTTCATGAACTGAGTCTCTACATGAACTGAGTCTCTTCTTCATGAACTGAGTCGCTACATGAACTGAGTCTCTTCATGAACTGAGTCTCTACATGAACTGAGTCTTCTTCATGAACTGAGTCTCTACATGAATTGAGTCTCTACATGAACTGAGTCTCTTCTTCATGAACTGAGTCTCTACATGAACTGAGTCTCTTCATGAACTGAGTCTCTTCATGAACTGAGTCTGTCCATGAACTGAGTCTCTTCATGAACTGAGTCTCTTCATGAACTGAGTCTCTACATGAACTGAGTCTCTTCATGAACTGAGTCTCTACATGAACTGAGTCTCTTCATGAACTGAGTCTCTACATGAACTGAGTCTCTTCATGAACTGAGTCTCTTCATGAACTGAGTCTCTACATGAACTGAGTCTCTTCTTCATGAATTGAGTATCTTCATGAACTGAGTCTCTACATGAACTGAGTCTCTTCTTCATGAACTGAGTCTCTTCATGAACTGAGTCTCTACATGAACTGAGTCTCTTCTTCATGAACTGAGTCTCTTCATGAACTGAGTCTCTTCATGAACTGAGTCTCTACATAAACTGAGTCTCTTCTTCATGAACTGAGTCTCTTCATGAACTGAGTCTCTTCATGAACTGAGTCTCTACATGAACTGAGTCTCTTCTTCATGAACTGAGTCTCTACATGAACTGAGTCTCTACATGAACTGAGTCTCTTCTTCATGAACTGAGTCTCTTCATGAACTGAGTCTCTACATGAACTGAGTCTCTACATGAACTGAGTCTCTTCTTCATGAACTGAGTCTCTACATGAACTGAGTCTCTTCATGAACTGAGTCTCTCCATGAACTGAGTCTCTACATGAACTGAGTCTCTTCTTCATGAACTGAGTCTCTTCATGAACTGAGTCTCTACATGAACTGAGTCTCTTCTTCATGAACTGAGTCTCTACATGAACTGAGTCTCTTCATGACCTGAGTCTCTTCTTCATGAACTGAGTCTCTACATGAACTGAGTCTCTTCTTCATGAACTGAGTCTCTACATGAACTGAGTCTCTTCTTCATGAACTGAGTCTCTACATGAACTGAGTCTCTTCATGAACTGAGTCTCTTCTTCATGAACTGAGTCTCTACATGAACTGAGTCTCTACATGAACTGAGTCTCTTCTTCATGAACTGAGTCTCTTCATGAACTGAGTCTCTACATGAACTGAGTCTCTTCTTCATGAACTGAGTCTCTTCATGAACTGAGTCTCTTCATGAACTGAGTCTCTACATGAACTGAGTCTCTCCATGAACTGAGTCTCTACATGAACTGAGTCTCTTCATGAACTGAGTCTCTTCATGAACTGAGTCTCTTCATGAACTGAGTCTCTACATGAACTGAGTCTCTTCTTCATGAACTGAGTCTCTTCATGAACTGAGTCTCTACATGAACTGAGTCTCTTCTTCATGAACTGAGTCTCTTCATGAACTGAGTCTCTACATGAACTGAGTCTCTTCTTCATGAACTGAGTCTCTTCATGAACTGAGTCTCTTCATGAACTGAGTCTCTTCTTCATGAACTGAGTCTCTACATGAACTGAGTCTCTTCATGAACTGAGTCTCTACATGAACTGAGTCTCTTCATGAACTGAGTCTCTTCTTCATGAACTGAGTCTCTACATGAACTGAGTCTCTACATGAACTGAGTCTCTTCATGAACTGAGTCTCTTCTTCATGAACTGAGTCTCTACATGAACTGAGTCTCTACATGAACTGAGTCTCTACATGAACTGAGTCTCTTCTTCATGAACTGAGTCTCTACATGAACTGAGTCTCTTCATGAACTGAGTCTCTACATGAACTGAGTCTCTACATGAACTGAGTCTCTTCTTCATGAACTGAGTCTCTACATGAACTGAGTCTCTTCATGAACTGAGTCTCTCCATGAACTGAGTCTCTACATGAACTGAGTCTCTTCTTCATGAACTGAGTCTCTTCATGAACTGAGTCTCTTCTTCATGAACTGAGTCTCTACATGAACTGAGTCTCTTCATGAACTGAGTCTCTTCATGAACTGAGTCTCTTCTTCATGAACTGAGTCTCTACATGAACTGAGTCTCTTCATGAACTGAGTCTCTACATGAACTGAGTCTCTACATGAACTGAGTCTCTTCTTCATGAACTGAGTCTCTACATGAACTGAGTCTCTTCTTCATGAACTGAGTCTTCTTCATGAACTGAGTCTCTTCATGAACTGAGTCTCTACATGAACTGAGTCTCTTCATGAACTGAGTCTCTACATGAACTGAGTCTCTACATGAACTGAGTCTCTTCTTCATGAACTGAGTCTCTACATGAACTGAGTCTCTACATGAACTGAGTCTTCTTCATGAACTGAGTCTCTACATGAACTGAGTCTCTTCATGAACTGAGTCTCTACATGAACTGAGTCTCTTCATGAACTGAGTCTCTACATGAACTGAGTCTTCTTCATGAACTGAGTCTCTACATGAACTGAGTCTCTTCTTCATGAACTGAGTCTCTTCATGAACTGAGTCTCTTCATGAACTGAGTCTCTACATGAACTGAGTCTCTACATGAACTGAGTCTTCTTCATGAACTGAGTCTCTACATGAACTGAGTCTCTTCATGAACTGAGTCTCTTCTTCATGAACTGAGTCTCTACATGAACTGAGTCTCTTCATGAACTGAGTCTCTACATGAACTGAGTCTCTTCTTCATGAACTGAGTCTCTACATAAACTGAGTCTTCTTCATGAACTGAGTCTCTACATGAACTGAGTCTCTTCTTCATGAACTGAGTCACTACATGAACTGAGTCTCTTCTTCATGAACTGAGTCTCTACATGAACTGAGTCTCAACCTGAACTGAGTCTCTACATGAACTGAGTCTCTTCATGAACTGAGTCTCTTCATGAACTGAGTCTTCTTCATGAACTGAGTCTCTTCATGAACTGTGTCTCTTCTTCATGAACTGAGTCTCTTCATGAACTGAGTCTCTACATGAACTGAGTCTCTACATGAACTGAGTCTCTACATGAACTGAGTCTCTTCTTCATGAACTGAGTCTCTTCATGAACTGAGTCTCTACATGAACTGAGTCTCTTCATGAACTGAGTCTCTTCTTCATGAACTGAGTCTCTACATGAACTGAGTCTCTTCATGAACTGAGTCTCTTCATGAACTGAGTCTCTACATGAACTGAGTCTCTTCATGAACTGAGTCTCTTCTTCATGAACTGAGTCTCTTCATGAACTGAGTCTCTTCTTCATGAACTGAGTCTCTACATGAACTGAGTCTCTTCATGAACTGAGTCTCTTCTTCATGAACTGAGTCTCTACATGAACTGAGTCTCTACATGAACTGAGTCTCTACATGAACTGAGTCTCTACATGAACTGAGTCTCTTCATGAACTGAGTCTCTTCTTCATGAACTGAGTCTCTACATGAACTGAGTCTCTACATGAACTGAGTCTCTTCATGAACTGAGTCTCTTCTTCATGAACTGAGTCTCTACATGAACTGAGTCTCTTCATGAACTGAGTCTCTACATGAACTGAGTCTCTACATGAACTGAGTCTCTTCTTCATGAACTGAGTCTCTACATGAACTGAGTCTCTTCATGAACTGAGTCTCTCCATGAACTGAGTCTCTACATGAACTGAGTCTCTTCTTCATGAACTGAGTCTCTTCATGAACTGAGTCTCTACATGAACTGAGTCTCTTCTTCATGAACTGAGTCTCTACATGAACTGAGTCTCTTCATGAACTGAGTCTCTTCTTCATGAACTGAGTCTCTACATGAACTGAGTCTCTACATGAACTGAGTCTCTTCTTCATGAACTGAGTCTCTACATGAACTGAGTCTCTTCATGAACTGAGTCTCTTCTTCATGAACTGAGTCTCTACATGAACTGAGTCTCTACATGAACTGAGTCTCTACATGAACTGAGTCTCTTCTTCATGAACTGAGTCTCTTCATGAACTGAGTCTCTTCATGAACTGAGTCTCTACATGAACTGAGTCTCTTCATGAACTGAGTCTCTACATGAACTGAGTCTCTTCATGAACTGAGTCTCTACATGAACTGAGTCTCTTCATGAACTGAGTCTCTTCATGAACTGAGTCTCTACATGAACTGAGTCTCTTCTTCATGAACTGAGTCTCTTCATGAACTGAGTCTCTACATGAACTGAGTCTCTTCTTCATGAACTGAGTCTCTTCATGAACTGAGTCTCTACATGAACTGAGTCTCTTCTTCATGAACTGAGTCTCTTCATGAACTGAGTCTCTTCATGAACTGAGTCTCTACATGAACTGAGTCTCTTCTTCATGAACTGAGTCTCTACATGAACTGAGTCTCTTCATGAACTGAGTCTCTACATGAACTGAGTCTCTTCTTCGTGAACTGAGTCGCTACATGAACTGAGTCTCTTCATGAACTGAGTCTCTACATGAACTGAGTCTCTTCTTCGTGAACTGAGTCGCTACATGAACTGAGTCTCTTCATGAACTGAGTCTCTACATGAACTGAGTCTTCTTCATGAACTGAGTCTCTACATGAATTGAGTCTCTACATGAACTGAGTCTCTTCTTCATGAACTGAGTCTCTACATGAACTGAGTCTCTTCATGAACTGAGTCTCTTCATGAACTGAGTCTGTCCATGAACTGAGTCTCTTCATGAACTGAGTCTCTTCATGAACTGAGTCTCTACATGAACTGAGTCTCTTCATGAACTGAGTCTCTACATGAACTGAGTCTCTTCATGAACTGAGTCTCTACATGAACTGAGTCTCTTCATGAACTGAGTCTCTTCATGAACTGAGTCTCTACATGAACTGAGTCTCTTCTTCATGAATTGAGTATCTTCATGAACTGAGTCTCTACATGAACTGAGTCTCTTCTTCATGAACTGAGTCTCTTCATGAACTGAGTCTCTACATGAACTGAGTCTCTTCTTCATGAACTGAGTCTCTTCATGAACTGAGTCTCTTCATGAACTGAGTCTCTACATGAACTGAGTCTCTTCTTCATGAACTGAGTCTCTTCATGAACTGAGTCTCTTCATGAACTGAGTCTCTACATGAACTGAGTCTCTTCTTCATGAACTGAGTCTCTACATGAACTGAGTCTCTACATGAACTGAGTCTCTTCTTCATGAACTGAGTCTCTTCATGAACTGAGTCTCTACATGAACTGAGTCTCTACATGAACTGAGTCTCTTCTTCATGAACTGAGTCTCTACATGAACTGAGTCTCTTCATGAACTGAGTCTCTCCATGAACTGAGTCTCTACATGAACTGAGTCTCTTCTTCATGAACTGAGTCTCTTCATGAACTGAGTCTCTACATGAACTGAGTCTCTTCTTCATGAACTGAGTCTCTACATGAACTGAGTCTCTTCATGAACTGAGTCTCTTCTTCATGAACTGAGTCTCTACATGAACTGAGTCTCTTCTTCATGAACTGAGTCTCTACATGAACTGAGTCTCTTCTTCATGAACTGAGTCTCTACATGAACTGAGTCTCTTCATGAACTGAGTCTCTTCTTCATGAACTGAGTCTCTACATGAACTGAGTCTCTACATGAACTGAGTCTCTTCTTCATGAACTGAGTCTCTTCATGAACTGAGTCTCTACATGAACTGAGTCTCTTCTTCATGAACTGAGTCTCTTCATGAACTGAGTCTCTTCATGAACTGAGTCTCTTCATGAACTGAGTCTCTTCTTCATGAACTGAGTCTCTACATGAACTGAGTCTCTTCATGAACTGAGTCTCTACATGAACTGAGTCTCTTCATGAACTGAGTCTCTTCATGAACTGAGTCTCTTCATGAACTGAGTCTCTTCTTCATGAACTGAGTCCCTACATGAACTGAGTCTCTACATGAACTGAGTCTCTTCATGAACTGAGTCTCTTCATGAACTGAGTCTCTCCATGAACTGAGTCTCTACATGAAGTGAGTCTCTTCATGAACTGAGTCTCTACATGAACTGAGTCTCTTCATGAACTGAGTCTCTTCATGAACTGAGTCTCTACATGAACTGAGTCTCTTCTTCATGAACTGAGTATCTTCATGAACTGAGTCTCTACATGAACTGAGTCTCTTCTTCATGAACTGAGTCTCTTCATGAACTGAGTCTCTACATGAACTGAGTCTCTTCTTCATGAACTGAGTCTCTTCATGAACTGAGTCTCTTCATGAACTGAGTCTCTACATGAACTGAGTCTCTTCTTCATGAACTGAGTCTCTTCATGAACTGAGTCTCTTCATGAACTGAGTCTCTTCTTCATGAACTGAGTCTCTACATGAACTGAGTCTCTTCATGAACTGAGTCTCTACATGAACTGAGTCTCTTCATGAACTGAGTCTCTTCTTCATGAACTGAGTCTCTACATGAACTGAGTCTCTACATGAACTGAGTCTCTTCATGAACTGAGTCTCTTCTTCATGAACTGAGTCTCTACATGAACTGAGTCTCTACATGAACTGAGTCTCTACATGAACTGAGTCTCTTCTTCATGAACTGAGTCTCTACATGAACTGAGTCTCTTCATGAACTGAGTCTCTTCTTCATGAACTGAGTCTCTACATGAACTGAGTCTCTTCATGAACTGAGTCTCTACATGAACTGAGTCTCTACATGAACTGAGTCTCTTCTTCATGAACTGAGTCTCTACATGAACTGAGTCTCTTCATGAACTGAGTCTCTCCATGAACTGAGTCTCTACATGAACTGAGTCTCTTCTTCATGAACTGAGTCTCTTCATGAACTGAGTCTCTACATGAACTGAGTCTCTTCTTCATGAACTGAGTCTCTACATGAACTGAGTCTCTTCATGAACTGAGTCTCTTCATGAACTGAGTCTCTTCTTCATGAACTGAGTCTCTACATGAACTGAGTCTCTTCATGAACTGAGTCTCTACATGAACTGAGTCTCTACATGAACTGAGTCTCTTCTTCATGAACTGAGTCTCTACATGAACTGAGTCTCTTCTTCATGAACTGAGTCTCTACATGAACTGAGTCTCTTCATGAACTGAGTCTCTTCTTCATGAACTGAGTCTCTACATGAACTGAGTCTCTACATGAACTGAGTCTCTACATGAACTGAGTCTCTTCTTCATGAACTGAGTCTCTTCATGAACTGAGTCTCTTCATGAACTGAGTCTCTACATGAACTGAGTCTCTTCATGAACTGAGTCTCTACATGAACTGAGTCTCTTCATGAACTGAGTCTCTACATGAACTGAGTCTCTTCATGAACTGAGTCTCTTCATGAACTGAGTCTCTACATGAACTGAGTCTCTTCTTCATGAACTGAGTCTCTTCATGAACTGAGTCTCTACATGAACTGAGTCTCTTCTTCATGAACTGAGTCTCTTCATGAACTGAGTCTCTACATGAACTGAGTCTCTTCTTCATGAACTGAGTCTCTTCATGAACTGAGTCTCTTCATGAACTGAGTCTCTACATGAACTGAGTCTCTTCTTCATGAACTGAGTCTCTACATGAACTGAGTCTCTTCATGAACTGAGTCTCTACATGAACTGAGTCTCTTCTTCGTGAACTGAGTCGCTACATGAACTGAGTCTCTTCATGAACTGAGTCTCTACATGAACTGAGTCTCTTCTTCGTGAACTGAGTCGCTACATGAACTGAGTCTCTTCATGAACTGAGTCTCTACATGAACTGAGTCTTCTTCATGAACTGAGTCTCTACATGAATTGAGTCTCTACATGAACTGAGTCTCTTCTTCATGAACTGAGTCTCTACATGAACTGAGTCTCTTCATGAACTGAGTCTCTTCATGAACTGAGTCTGTCCATGAACTGAGTCTCTTCATGAACTGAGTCTCTTCATGAACTGAGTCTCTACATGAACTGAGTCTCTTCATGAACTGAGTCTCTACATGAACTGAGTCTCTTCATGAACTGAGTCTCTACATGAACTGAGTCTCTTCATGAACTGAGTCTCTTCATGAACTGAGTCTCTACATGAACTGAGTCTCTTCTTCATGAATTGAGTATCTTCATGAACTGAGTCTCTACATGAACTGAGTCTCTTCTTCATGAACTGAGTCTCTTCATGAACTGAGTCTCTACATGAACTGAGTCTCTTCTTCATGAACTGAGTCTCTTCATGAACTGAGTCTCTTCATGAACTGAGTCTCTACATGAACTGAGTCTCTTCTTCATGAACTGAGTCTCTTCATGAACTGAGTCTCTTCATGAACTGAGTCTCTACATGAACTGAGTCTCTTCTTCATGAACTGAGTCTCTACATGAACTGAGTCTCTACATGAACTGAGTCTCTTCTTCATGAACTGAGTCTCTTCATGAACTGAGTCTCTACATGAACTGAGTCTCTACATGAACTGAGTCTCTTCTTCATGAACTGAGTCTCTACATGAACTGAGTCTCTTCATGAACTGAGTCTCTCCATGAACTGAGTCTCTACATGAACTGAGTCTCTTCTTCATGAACTGAGTCTCTTCATGAACTGAGTCTCTACATGAACTGAGTCTCTTCTTCATGAACTGAGTCTCTACATGAACTGAGTCTCTTCATGAACTGAGTCTCTTCTTCATGAACTGAGTCTCTACATGAACTGAGTCTCTTCTTCATGAACTGAGTCTCTACATGAACTGAGTCTCTTCTTCATGAACTGAGTCTCTACATGAACTGAGTCTCTTCATGAACTGAGTCTCTTCTTCATGAACTGAGTCTCTACATGAACTGAGTCTCTACATGAACTGAGTCTCTTCTTCATGAACTGAGTCTCTTCATGAACTGAGTCTCTACATGAACTGAGTCTCTTCTTCATGAACTGAGTCTCTTCATGAACTGAGTCTCTTCATGAACTGAGTCTCTTCATGAACTGAGTCTCTTCTTCATGAACTGAGTCTCTACATGAACTGAGTCTCTTCATGAACTGAGTCTCTACATGAACTGAGTCTCTTCATGAACTGAGTCTCTTCATGAACTGAGTCTCTTCATGAACTGAGTCTCTACATGAACTGAGTCTCTTCTTCATGAACTGAGTCCCTACATGAACTGAGTCTCTACATGAACTGAGTCTCTTCATGAACTGAGTCTCTTCATGAACTGAGTCTCTCCATGAACTGAGTCTCTACATGAAGTGAGTCTCTTCATGAACTGAGTCTCTACATGAACTGAGTCTCTTCATGAACTGAGTCTCTTCATGAACTGAGTCTCTACATGAACTGAGTCTCTTCTTCATGAACTGAGTATCTTCATGAACTGAGTCTCTACATGAACTGAGTCTCTTCTTCATGAACTGAGTCTCTTCATGAACTGAGTCTCTACATGAACTGAGTCTCTTCTTCATGAACTGAGTCTCTTCATGAACTGAGTCTCTTCATGAACTGAGTCTCTACATGAACTGAGTCTCTTCTTCATGAACTGAGTCTCTTCATGAACTGAGTCTCTTCATGAACTGAGTCTCTACATGAACTGAGTCTCTTCTTCATGAACTGAGTCTCTACATGAACTGAGTCTCTACATGAACTGAGTCTCTTCTTCATGAACTGAGTCTCTTCATGAACTGAGTCTCTTCATGAACTGAGTCTCTACATGAACTGAGTCTCTTCATGAACTGAGTCTCTACATGAACTGAGTCTCTACATGAACTGAGTCTCTTCTTCATGAACTGAGTCTCTACATGAACTGAGTCTCTACATGAACTGAGTCTTCTTCATGAACTGAGTCTCTACATGAACTGAGTCTCTTCATGAACTGAGTCTCTACATGAACTGAGTCTCTTCATGAACTGAGTCTCTACATGAACTGAGTCTTCTTCATGAACTGAGTCTCTACATGAACTGAGTCTCTTCTTCATGAACTGAGTCTCTTCATGAACTGAGTCTCTTCATGAACTGAGTCTCTTCATGAACTGAGTCTCTACATGAACTGAGTCTCTTCATGAACTGAGTCTCTTCTTCATGAACTGAGTCTCTACATGAACTGAGTCTCTTCATGAACTGAGTCTCTTCTTCATGAACTGAGTCTCTACATGAACTGAGTCTTCTTCATGAACTGAGTCTCTACATGAACTGAGTCTCTTCTTCATGAACTGAGTCACTACATGAACTGAGTCTCTTCTTCATGAACTGAGTCTCTACATGAACTGAGTCTCTACATGAACTGAGTCTCTACATGAACTGAGTCTCAACCTGAACTGAGTCTCTACATGAACTGAGTCTCTTCATGAACTGAGTCTCTACATGAACTGAGTCTCTCCATGAACTGAGTCTCTTCTTCATGAACTGAGTCTCTACATGAACTGAGTCTCTTCATGAACTGAGTCTCTTCATGAACTGAGTCTTCTTCATGAACTGAGTCTCTTCATGAACTGTGTCTCTTCTTCATGAACTGAGTCTCTTCATGAACTGAGTCTCTACATGAACTGAGTCTCTACATGAACTGAGTCTCTACATGAACTGAGTCTCTTCTTCATGAACTGAGTCTCTTCATGAACTGAGTCTCTACATGAACTGAGTCTCTTCATGAACTGAGTCTCTTCTTCATGAACTGAGTCTCTACATGAACTGAGTCTCTTCATGAACTGAGTCTCTTCATGAACTGAGTCTCTTCTTCATGAACTGAGTCTCTTCATGAACTGAGTCTCTACATGAACTGAGTCTCTTCATGAACTGAGTCTCTTCTTCATGAACTGAGTCTCTTCATGAACTGAGTCTCTTCTTCATGAACTGAGTCTCTTCATGAACTGAGTCTCTACATGAACTGAGTCTCTACATGAACTGAGTCTCTTCTTCATGAACTGAGTCTCTACATGAACTGAGTCTCTTCATGAACTGAGTCTCTCCATGAACTGAGTCTCTACATGAACTGAGTCTCTTCTTCATGAACTGAGTCTCTTCATGAACTGAGTCTCTACATGAACTGAGTCTCTTCTTCATGAACTGAGTCTCTACATGAACTGAGTCTCTTCATGAACTGAGTCTCTTCTTCATGAACTGAGTCTCTACATGAACTGAGTCTCTTCTTCATGAACTGAGTCTCTACATGAACTGAGTCTCTTCTTCATGAACTGAGTCTCTACATGAACTGAGTCTCTTCATGAACTGAGTCTCTTCTTCATGAACTGAGTCTCTACATGAACTGAGTCTCTACATGAACTGAGTCTCTACATGAACTGAGTCTCTACATGAACTGAGTCTCTTCTTCATGAACTGAGTCTCTTCATGAACTGAGTCTCTACATGAACTGAGTCTCTTCTTCATGAACTGAGTCTCTTCATGAACTGAGTCTCTTCATGAACTGAGTCTCTTCATGAACTGAGTCTCTTCTTCATGAACTGAGTCTCTACATGAACTGAGTCTCTTCATGAACTGAGTCTCTACATGAACTGAGTCTCTTCTTCATGAACTGAGTCTCTTCATGAACTGAGTCTCTTCATGAACTGAGTCTCTACATGAACTGAGTCTCTTCTTCATGAACTGAGTCCCTACATGAACTGAGTCTCTTCATGAACTGAGTCTCTACATGAACTGAGTCTTCTTCATGAACTGAGTCTCTACATGAACTGAGTCTCTTCTTCATGAACTGAGTCTCTACATGAACTGAGTCTCTTCATGAACTGAGTCTCTTCATGAACTGAGTCTCTCCATGAACTGAGTCTCTACATGAAGTGAGTCTCTTCATGAACTGAGTCTCTACATGAACTGAGTCTCTTCATGAACTGAGTCTCTTCATGAACTGAGTCTCTTCATGAACTGAGTCTCTACATGAACTGAGTCTCTTCTTCATGAACTGAGTATCTTCATGAACTGAGTCTCTACATGAACTGAGTCTCTTCTTCATGAACTGAGTCTCTTCATGAACTGAGTCTCTACATGAACTGAGTCTCTTCTTCATGAACTGAGTCTCTTCATGAACTGAGTCTCTTCATGAACTGAGTCTCTACATGAACTGAGTCTCTTCTTCATGAACTGAGTCTCTTCATGAACTGAGTCTCTTCATGAACTGAGTCTCTACATGAACTGAGTCTCTTCTTCATGAACTGAGTCTCTACATGAACTGAGTCTCTACATGAACTGAGTCTCTTCTTCATGAACTGAGTCTCTTCATGAACTGAGTCTCTTCATGAACTGAGTCTCTACATGAACTGAGTCTCTTCATGAACTGAGTCTCTACATGAACTGAGTCTCTACATGAACTGAGTCTCTTCTTCATGAACTGAGTCTCTACATGAACTGAGTCTCTACATGAACTGAGTCTTCTTCATGAACTGAGTCTCTACATGAACTGAGTCTCTTCATGAACTGAGTCTCTACATGAACTGAGTCTCTTCATGAACTGAGTCTCTACATGAACTGAGTCTTCTTCATGAACTGAGTCTCTACATGAACTGAGTCTCTTCTTCATGAACTGAGTCTCTTCATGAACTGAGTCTCTTCATGAACTGAGTCTCTTCATGAACTGAGTCTCTACATGAACTGAGTCTCTTCATGAACTGAGTCTCTTCTTCATGAACTGAGTCTCTACATGAACTGAGTCTCTTCATGAACTGAGTCTCTTCTTCATGAACTGAGTCTCTACATGAACTGAGTCTTCTTCATGAACTGAGTCTCTACATGAACTGAGTCTCTTCTTCATGAACTGAGTCACTACATGAACTGAGTCTCTTCTTCATGAACTGAGTCTCTACATGAACTGAGTCTCTACATGAACTGAGTCTCTACATGAACTGAGTCTCAACCTGAACTGAGTCTCTACATGAACTGAGTCTCTTCATGAACTGAGTCTCTACATGAACTGAGTCTCTCCATGAACTGAGTCTCTTCTTCATGAACTGAGTCTCTACATGAACTGAGTCTCTTCATGAACTGAGTCTCTTCATGAACTGAGTCTTCTTCATGAACTGAGTCTCTTCATGAACTGTGTCTCTTCTTCATGAACTGAGTCTCTTCATGAACTGAGTCTCTACATGAACTGAGTCTCTACATGAACTGAGTCTCTACATGAACTGAGTCTCTTCTTCATGAACTGAGTCTCTTCATGAACTGAGTCTCTACATGAACTGAGTCTCTTCATGAACTGAGTCTCTTCTTCATGAACTGAGTCTCTACATGAACTGAGTCTCTTCATGAACTGAGTCTCTTCATGAACTGAGTCTCTTCTTCATGAACTGAGTCTCTTCATGAACTGAGTCTCTACATGAACTGAGTCTCTTCATGAACTGAGTCTCTTCTTCATGAACTGAGTCTCTTCATGAACTGAGTCTCTTCTTCATGAACTGAGTCTCTACATGAACTGAGTCTCTTCATGAACTGGAGTCCTCTTCATGAACTGGAGTCCTCTTCCCTGCAGTGGAAGGACAGAGAGACATTGGTTACCGATTCCCATTAGAAATACCACAATATGTTTCTACTATGACGATGTCAGCCTATGTGGTGTTTTGGCTGGTACTGGGATCTTACCAACATGATGAGCCTTGAGGCTCAGCAGGGACACCTGGGCCTCAACATCAGCCTGGTGGAGGTTTCCTGCAACACACAATAAACAATAGTACCGTTTTTATTAGGAGAGACATGAAAGAAACCCTTACTTTGATGTTCCAGGTATATTTAGGGGGAAAGTGAGAAGATAAGCATTGTTTAGTCTGGAAGGTGTGGTTCACGTGGGGGGATGGGCACATGAAGCAGGACAGAGATGGTTCACATAACAAACACCTGATGCTTTGGTTGAAGTTTGAAATGTGTACAACTTTATATATGGGGCTGCGAACAAGTGTGTGTGTGTGTGTGTGTGTGTGTGTGTGTGTGTGTGTGTGTGTGTGTGTGTGTGTGTGTGTGAGGGAGGGTGGGGAATGTGATCAGCAACTTTATATGTTTAAATGTCTAGTGTGGAGGATATCATGAGGTCTTGAGGCAATCAGATGTAAAACACAATATTTATGATTGATTAAAGTTGTAAATCGGTCAGATTAGACCCGAACACGACAGCAGGGTTAAGCTAGCAGCAACGTATCAACGTTACACCAGCTGCTGCAGTCTGTCCTACCATGTAGCGTTAGCCCAGAAAACACACGCATGTTGTGTGTGTAAAAGTCTGACCTGTTGTGCTGTCTGACCTGTTGTGTAGTTCTGGTTCACTCACAACGTTCTGGTTCTCCTTCAGTGGTGCTCGGTAACGTTACTCGTGCCACGTTGTGCCGCACGGTAGCTAGCAAGAGAGAAAAGAGTCAACACTTCTCCATGGAGCTAGCCTTAGCTAACGAGCAGCAACACACACACACACACACACACACACACACACACACACACACACACACACACACACACACACACACACACACACACACACACACACACACATTAATGTACATTTTCAAAATGCTGGTAAAAAGGAAATATGAAGGAATAATAATTAGGGTGACCAGATTTGAGTTTGTGAAAAAGAGGACACTTCGTTCCGGGGGGGGGGGGGGGGTAGCAGTAGTGTGTAGCATGCCGTGAACTTACATTTACGTTGAGATCGGTCGACCAATGACAGTTCTCTCTACAGTCAGAGCTTGCGCAAGAAGGTGGAACGTGAGGGAGATACCATTTCCAAAACTTGTAAGGGGGTAATAACTATTTTCCCAGACGTAGCAAAATCCCGGACGTTTTTGGAATCCCTGCCGGACGCTTTTCTTAGGTCTCGAAAAGAGGACATGTCCGGGGAAAAGAGGACGTCTGGTCACCCTACCATAATGAGCTTCGTTACCTTGCTGTTGCTGAAGTTGAAGTGGACTCTGGTCAGAAATGTTGTCGCTCTTGCTCCACAATTGTGTTGAGAGAAGCAAGCGTCCATCGACACACAACGTTATAGTCTACTGTCATCTTTGTGTAACACAACGGAGGTATAACAATGTTGTGTTTCCCCTCTGTCTGAGTGATAGCTAAACCTAACTGTGTTGAAAATAATGTTAAAACGGATTATGGTGTATTCCCGCTCAAAATTATTCACAGCAACATTTATTTACAGTAAGATTCACCCGGGAATGAATTTTGACCATGATGCATTGCAGATCTACAGCAACATGCTGTATAGAATGAATGAATATGGCCAGTATAGCCTACAGTAATATTACTGTGAAAACGTACATTGTGGACATGACAAACCGTTTCCAGACTGAAAATGCAATCTCTCGAGGTTGACCCGTGACCTTTTTGCATGCCATGACCGCTGTGCTAAGTGTTGCCTGAAAGTAAACCACTGAGCTCTTCTGGGCTTTTCCCTCTCTGGAGTCTCACGATTGAGCTCAAAGGCATTTGACTGGAACAGCAGAGGTCTCACACACATCAGTCCTCGTTGATGCGGATCTGGACTGCCAACAGTGCAAATCACCATCTCTTCGCCAGAGTCCGGCAGAGATGCTGAGGCAGCGCTTCCGCTCTTCTTTGGGAAGCAGAGGACAGAGTTGTCAGGAAGGAGAAAATGTATCGCTGACTTTAGACCTTAAACTTTATTACGTTTGTCATATTACATACTTTTTACATCAGGGCTCTGATTGAACATTCCTCAGCAGGAGCAGTGAGGAGGGCTGGGGAGCCGCTGAGGGTTCAGGGTCTTACTCCAGGAGACATGCGAACCCACGAGCGTGCAACACGAGACCACATGTACGTATACACGTATTATGTTTGAGTCATGTGTCCCCGGGGAGGAATCCTGCTGACGTTGGTGAAACCCTGACCTCGTCACCGAGTGGACATTTTTACTTTCATGGCTGTAGAGTCTGAGTGTTTTACTTCAGGAGTGAGGAACTCCAAGTGAAGCCCTCAGTAAGGACCTCTCCAGAACCCATGGGGTCTCTCTGCCGGGTTTCTTCATGCAGGGCGATGAGTGAAATACTCACGTGTAACTGTTTGAGAAACATGAACAGAAAGGAATCAGATATACTGCATTAACTAATCAGATGCTCTGGGATTATCACTAGAACAATACCAATGAGAGCAGAGAAAGTAACAGCGCTGGAACACACGGAGAGCCAGGTCCTCCGGGACCCCCACTGGGCCGGCCCACTGCCCGACATCTGCTTTGCAGCTCGGCTGAGCACGGTGGTTTATGTTGAGACGGCGGTGTGTATATCATCTTTGGCCCAGGTCCTGGGATTCTGACAGTTGGCTGCAGGCGAGCTTGTGATGAGAGGGTTCAAGAAGACGAGCTCGGAGGAGCCGATCGGCAACGCGTTCTGTCAAAGGATGAGAGCTCTGTCAATCCAGCATCGTTCCTGACATGAAGTCTTTTTGTGTTCCTCTTCCTGCCATGCAAGGCCGGCCTCTCATCCCCTCCTCCACCACATGGAAGACATTTGGTTCAGCCACAATGTTGTCTTTTATCGTTTCATTTATAAGTTGATAGCGTCATTGAATTAGATGTTATGGTGACTGTATCACATGTCATATGAAGTAGTGAATATATTCCATAAACAGACTGTATCACATGTCATATGAAGTAGTGAATGTCTTCCATAAACAGACTGTATCACATGTTATGAAGTAGTGAATGTCTTCCATAAACAGACTGTATCACATGTTATGAAGTAGTGAATGTCTTCCATAAACAGACTGTATCACATGTTATGAAGTAGTGAATGTCTTCCATAAACAGACTGTATCACATGTTATGAAGTAGTGAATGTCTTCCATAAACAGACTGTATCACATTATGAAGTAGTGAATATCTTCCATAAACAGACTGTATCACATGTTATATGAAGTAGTGAATGTCTTCCATAAACAGACTGTATCACATGTCATATGAAGTATTGAATGTCTTCCATAAACAGACTGTATCACATGTTATATGAAGTAGTGAATGTCTTCCATAAACAGACTGTATCACATGTCATATGAAGTAGTGAATGTCTTCCATAAACAGACTGTATCACATTATGAAGTAGTGAATGTCTTCCATAAACAGACTGTATCACATGTCATATGAAGTAGTGAATATATTCCATAAACAGACTGTATCACATGTCATATGAAGTAGTGAATGTCTTCCATAAACAGACTGTATCACATGTTATGAAGTAGTGAATGTCTTCCATAAACAGACTGTATCACATGTCATATGAAGTAGTGAATGTCTTCCATAAACAGACTGTATCACATGTTATATGAAGTAGTGAATGTCTTCCATAAACAGACTGTATCACATGTCATATGAAGTAGTGAATGTCTTCCATAAACAGACTGTATCACATGTTATATGAAGTAGTGAATGTCTTCCATAAACAGACTGTATCACATTATGAAGTAGTGAATGTCTTCCATAAACAGACTGTATCACATGTCATATGAAGTAGTGAATATATTCCATAAACAGACTGTATCACATGTCATATGAAGTAGTGAATATATTCCATAAACAGACTGTATCACATGTCATATGAAGTAGTGAATGTCTTCCATAAACAGACTGTATCACATGTTATGAAGTAGTGAATGTCTTCCATAAACAGACTGTATCTCATTATGAAGTAGTGAATATCTTCCATAAACAGACTGTATCACATGTTATATGAAGTAGTGAATGTCTTCCATAAACAGACTGTATCACATGTCATATGAAGTATTGAATGTCTTCCATAAACAGACTGTATCACATGTTATATGAAGTAGTGAATGTCTTCCATAAACAGACTGTATCACATGTCATATGAAGTAGTGAATGTCTTCCATAAACAGACTGTATCACATTATTAAGTAGTGAATGTCTTCCATAAACAGACTGTATCACATGTCATATGAAGTAGTGAATATATTCCATAAACAGACTGTATCACATGTCATATGAAGTAGTGAATGTCTTCCATAAACAGACTGTATCACATGTTATGAAGTAGTGAATGTCTTCCATAAACAGACTGTATCACATGTTATATGAAGTAGTGAATGTCTTCCATAAACAGACTGTATCACATGTCATATGAAGTAGTGAATGTCTTCCATAAACAGACTGTATCACATGTTATATGAAGTAGTGAATGTCTTCCATAAACAGACTGTATCACATGTCATATGAAGTAGTGAATATATTCCATAAACAGACTGTATCACATGTCATATGAAGTAGTGAATATATTCCATAAACAGACTGTATCACATGTCATATGAAGTAGTGAATGTCTTCCATAAACAGACTGTATCACATGTCATATGAAGTAGTGAATGTCTTCCATAAACAGACTGTATCACATGTTATATGAAGTAGTGAATGTCTTCCATAAACAGACTGTATCACATTATGAAGTAGTGAATGTCTTCCATAAACAGACTGTATCACATGTTATGAAGTAGTGAATGTCTTCCATAAACAGACTGTATCACATGTTATATGAAGTAGTGAATGTCTTCCATAAACAGACTGTATCACATGTCATATGAAGTAGTGAATATATTCCATAAACAGACTGCATCACATGTCATATGAAGTAGTGAATGTCTTCCATAAACAGACTGTATCACATGTTATATGAAGTAGTGAATGTCTTCCATAAACAAACTGTATCACATGTTATATGAAGTAGTGAATGTCTTCCATAAACAGACTGTATCACATTATGAAGTAGTGAATGTCTTCCATAAACAGACTGTATCACATGTCATATGAAGTAGTGAATGTCTTCCATAAACAGACTGTATCACATGTTATATGAAGTAGTGAATGTCTTCCATAAACAGACTGTATCACATGTTATATGAAGTAGTGAATGTCTTCCATAAACAGACTGTATCACATGTCATATGAAGTAGTGAATGTCTTCCATAAACAGACTGTATCACATGTTATATGAAGTAGTGAATGTCTTCCATAAACAGACTGTATCACATGTTATGAAGTAGTGAATGTCTTCCATAAACAGACTGTATCACATGTCATATGAAGTAGTGAATGTCTTCCATAAACAGACTGTATCACATGTTATATGAATTCAATTCAATTCAATTCAATTTATTTTATATAGCCCAACATCACAAATACAAGTTTGCCTCGGAGGGCTTTACAATCTGTACACATAACATCCTGTCCCGGGACCTCACATCGGATCAGGAAAAACTCCCCTAGAAAGATAGTAAAAACCCTTTCACAGGGAAAAAAGGGAAGAAACCTGAGGGAGAGCAACAGAGGAGGATCCCTCTCCCCGGATGGACAGAAGCAATAGATGTCATGTGGCCAGAATGAATAGCGTAGTTACAGCACATTCAATGAATATGACAGAAATTATTCATATAATGAGTATTAGGCATGGTCCATGATCCTGATAATCCATGAAGCAGAAGGCGGTAGAGAGGAGGGGGGCATCAGAAGGGCCATGGCAGCAGGCAGGACCGGTTCCAGGCCGGTTCCATCAGCAGGGCCATGGCAGCAGGCAGGACCGGTTCCAGGCAGCCATGGATCCATGGCAGGAGGGGTGGGTGAGGGGGCGGCAGGACCCGGGGAAGGACCCGGGGTAGGACCCGGGGCAGGACCGGTTCCAGGCAGCCATGAATCCATGGAAAAAGAAAGTAGAGTTAGTAATGTGCATTGAAGAGACAATAGTTTATCCAGATGGAGAGAAAGAAGAGGAGAGGAGGAGTGAAAGAGGAAGAGAAGAGGAGCGAAAGAGGAAGAGAAGAGGAGCTCAGTGTATCCTAAGATGTCCCCCAGCAGTCTAGGCCTATAGCAGCATATCTAGGGGCTGGACCAGGGAAGTAGTGAATGTCTTCCATAAACAGACTGTATCACATGTTATATGAAGTAGTGAATGTCTTCCATAAACAGACTGTATCACATGTCATATGAAGTAGTGAATGTCTTCCATAAACAGACTGTATCACATGTCATATGAAGTAGTGAATGTCTTCCATAAACAGACTGTATCACATGTCATATGAAGTAGTGAATGTCTTCCATAAACAGACTGTATCACATGTCATATGAAGTAGTGAATGTCTTCCATAAACAGACTGTATCACATGTCATATGAAGTAGTGAATGTCTTCCATAAACAGACTGTATCACATGTCATATGAAGTAGTGAATGTCTTCCATAAACAGACTGTATCACATGTCATATGAAGTAGTGAATGTCTTCCATAAACAGACTGTATCACATTATGAAGTAGTGAATGTCTTCCATAAACAGACTGTATCACATGTTATGAAGTAGTGAATGTCTTCCATAAACAGACTGTATCACATGTCATATGAAGTAGTGAATGTCTTCCATAAACAGACTGTATCACATGTTATATGAAGTAGTGAATGTCTTCCATAAACAGACTGTATCACATGTTATATGAAGTAGTGAATATATTCCATAAACAGACTGTATCACATTATGAAGTAGTGAATGTCTTCCATAAACAGACTGTATCACATTATGAAGTAGTGAATGTCTTCCATAAACAGACTGTATCACATGTTATGAAGTAGTGAATGTCTTCCATAAACAGACTGTATCACATGTTATATGAAGTAGTGAATGTCTTCCATAAACAGACTGTATCACATGTTATATGAAGTAGTGAATGTCTTCCATAAACAGACTGTATCACATGTTATATGAAGTAGTGAATGTCTTCCATAAACAGACTGTATCACATGTCATATGAAGTAGTGAATGTCTTCCATAAACAGACTGTATCACATGTCATATGAAGTAGTGAATGTCTTCCATAAACAGACTGTATCACATGTTATATGAAGTAGTGAATGTCTTCCATAAACAGACTGTATCACATGTTATATGAAGTAGTGAATGTCTTCCATAAACAGACTGTATCACATGTTATATGAAGTAGTGAATGTCTTCCATAAACAGACCCGTTCATGTTATGAGGACGACGTCAGGATGAACCACCACATGAGAAGTTTGGTAAAAGCTCATTTATTTATAATAAAAAGAAAACCATATGCAGTTTAGAGAAAGCCACAATAATAATAAAAGCAAATACATAAAATATAACGAATGCAAAACTCTCATTTCTGACACAGAAAAAGCCGTCCTGTCCCAGGCCGGCTCACCGGCTGGACTTGTTGAATGCTCAGCACTCTGCTTCAATACAAACCATCACTTCATTCAGCACAAGGGGTTTGAACATATTCATAAACGGAGACGTTGGGAGAAACTATTCACTGGTTTAAAGAATCATAGCTTTTATAAACAGATACAAGTAAATGAAAAGCAAAGGAAGAAAAGAATGATTTGACGTAAAGTCATTCAAGGTCAGAGCATGATGAGGGACACGAGACATGTCCACTACCCTTCATGTCCAGAAGAAGAATTTAATGATAATAACGTATTTATGAAGTAAATCATTCTAATATTCATGCAATGCATGATGTGTCCAGCACAGAAAGAAACTAGATATGAAATGCTTTAACATTGTTCACATATTGTTCAACAGTGCATCCGCCATCTGAGACTCTGTCCGATGTTTGGAAAAGGAATTATCTATAAAAGACCAAGGTAGAAGTTATTCAGAGGAAGCAGTCATGGAATGAGAGGAGGAAGAAGCCTTGTAAAGCCTTCATCTCCCTTTAGTTCATGGACCCTAAACCAGCATTGTTTGGGGTGAAGACGTCTGAGGGTCAGTTCTTGAGCGTCCCGGAGAGGACCTTCTTCAGGCCCTGGCCCCCCTGGTCCAGGGTGTCCTGGTCGGGGTGAGTTCGGGGCGTCTTGGACTCGTAGAGCTTCCTCTGCTTGGGGGTCTCTCGCTGGGCCTGGCGGAGCAGACGCTTCATGCTCTTCACCTTCTCCCTCAGATGGTCGTTGGCTTTCTCCAAGGAGCGCACCTTCTGGGACAGAGTCCAGACCTTCTCCTCTTCCTCGAACAGAGCCTTCTGCACCGCGGAGCACAGCAGCTGGAACATCAGAGAAGGGGGAGGGGCTTTGGTTAATATGAATCATCTGAACATGATTGATCCATTGCTTTGAGGTTACTTGTATCAGATTATGTACTCTGAAATATCCAACAGATTTATATCTCACGCTGTCTTTTGAATGAGCGTTATCCCATAACTAAATATAGTGTGTTTCTGAGACATTTATGAAGCAGCAGCTGACAGATCTCTTGTTTCTGACGCTGGATTTCCTTCAGATAACTCATGAGGGAACACGTCTGGCATGCTCTTTCTTTGGGCTGCGAGGCGTTTAGCATTTTCCATTGTTTGTGTTTGAGTGAGTCAAAGAAAGTGGAACAACGTTTTTGGCTGCTTGAAAGAAAAGGGAAGAGAGAAAGGAGAGGAGGTGAACTATGAAGTACGTTTGGGATCATACCTTCCTCGCTGTGGGCCAGTTCATGGAAACCCTTAAGTGTTACCATGCATGCCCTAATAGTAATGCAGCAGCCACAGACACAGCGCTGCTCCAGCAGGGGCCCAGAGCCCGGTATGACTTCCTGAGACATGAACCCTCCTCCTCCTGACACAATGAGCTCCATGCCTGAGTGTGGATTTCCTCCACAGATCCTAGAGCTTCCACATGGGACCGGCTGATGTATGCTCCCTGCCATCAGATAACAAGCGCTGGGGGTTTTGAGGAAATGTTAAAAATGTGCGTCTGGCGGCCGGCCCACAGGCTGCTGAGTGCATTACTGCTGTGCTATTAGCTGTGGACCCATGTGCTCTTACTTATGTCCCATCAGGGATGTGGAACCTTACAGTGAAGTTCAAGAACAGAACAATCAAGTCATGTAAAGTAAAGTGGAACGTCGTCGAGGTCTTTCTGTGCACCAGGGTCAGGCCAAGCTGCAGTGATAGAGGAAAGGTCTGGAGACCAGACACAATATGAATATGAATATGAAGCTGCAGTGATAGAGGAAAGGTCTGGAGACCAGACACAATATGAATATGAATATGAAGCTGCAGTGATAGAGGAAAGGTCTGGAGACCAGACACAATATGAATATGAAGCTGCCTCTGAGCGGAAGACATGATAAGCTTTTATGTTTCGTCACGTGACACACGTGTCATGATAATGCTAATAATAAAGACTTGAGTTGAATAAGAAGCTACTTACAGTTCCATTGAGATATATATAATAATAACAGCAGACATAGTCCTATGTGAGGCTCACTTAAAGCAGCTCTACATGGAGACCACAGCTCTCTTCCTGCATTAGTTCTGATAAAGCGTAATCAATCTCCGGCTCGGTTCCAGAGCAGCTGAGATGAGGTACCACATGGCGAGTCTCCATCAAGGCTGCAGATCAATGCAGACCGAGGTTATGACATCTCTCAGGAAGAAAACGTGAGCCTCTGGTCATGAAGAGCGATGCTTTTAAAATAGTCCAAGAAGTTATAGGAGGACACACACATATGAATCATGTCTCCATCATGCAGCTCAAGGGAAGGATTGTTTTCATGATTCTGTACAAAAAGTCAAGCTTGTGTTATAGTTTACCAAAAGAACTTTCTGTAAAGAGTGTGAAAGGAGATGTGCGTACCTCTGGACCAATGATCCACACTACTAATAAAGGCTGTGTCCTAATGAAGAGCAGGCGTGGACAGAGTTGTTTCATCTTCGTGTCGATAGAGCAGAAGCAGACATCGTCTCTTCCTCACCTCAACTCGAGGACGGTTATTCTAAACAATGGAGGCACACTTCTTGTAAAAACAAAGTCTGTTTTTATTTTGCGAGGAGGAAATGGAATCACGAGAGTGATGTAAGAACACAGCAACGCTCTCTAATCATAATGTCTGCAGTTCATGGAAATACATCCTCTTTACCCATGTTATGCTTTCATGAGCAGCCATGAGCCAAAGAGTGGTACCAGACAGAGACTGACCCACATCTGTGGGATTAGGCCCAAGGTTTACATCCACTAAAGAGCAGAAAGCAGTGTTGAGAGACTTGAACCCATGTCCAGTACCCACTGACACATGGACTCTCGTAGAGTTTCATTGATGACACAGTGGAGCTGGTTCATAAGCAAAGAGTCGTCACTCTGCATTGTCCTGTGTGATGGTTCTTTGTCTTGTGATGTTTCCACTTTCTCTGGCTTTACCGTAGTTCGGGATTTTCTACATTTCCTTGCATTATTTTCAGTAATCCTCAGAGGATGGACATGTGATTGTTGCATCGATTAAAGACATTGAAGAAGTGGAGAGTTGTTTTTCAAGACAAAGAAAAGGGATCTATGTCTCCACTCCTATCCCCAAACCCTTTGAGGAGCACCATGGATCTGTCCTCCTCCCTATCAACACTCACCCGGCTGTCCTCCTGGGCCTCCCACTCCGGGGCGTAGCTGTGGACGTGGGTACCGGCCGTGCAGTTGGCGAACTGGAACAGGCTGGCAAACGTCCGGTGGTTCTCCGCCGTGTCGGGGAAGATGGGGTCCTGGAAGTTCACTCCATGGGGGATGATGTTGTAGTTCTCATCCATCCTGCACAGAACAAGGAGGATAGGCTTCATGCAGAATGAACATAAGGTAATGTTCAATGTGTGCATGTGTAAAAACAAAAGTCGTGAGCAACGACAACTTATAACACTTCATCTTCATCATCTTCATCATCTTCATGTCACCAGGATTTTAAATTGAAGCAAACAAGGTTTTACCTCTTCATCCTATAAAGTTGACAGACATATGACACATGGCAATAATAAAAAAAGAGAACAGTGAACTACATTCAGACTTGTTTGGTTTATTTTTATGAATATTCAAGCATTATGTGGATGAGTCAAGCCAGCAAATTACAAGCCAACAGGATTTACTGCATGTTTCATATCGTCTGCTACAACATGAGAGAGGAAGTCCTGAAGCAGAGCTCACACATCTGGATCTCATCTCACGTCCCTCAGAGACGTTGGGTTGTGTGTGTGTGTGTGTGTGTGTGTGTGTGTGTGTGTGTGTGTGTGTGTGTGTGTGTGTGTGTGTGTGTGTGTGTGTGTGTGTGTGTGCATGTTACGAGAGCACACAGAAAGATGATGTTTTGCTTCTCCAGAAGAGGTCAAAGGTCAGGTAGCACAGAAGGAATCGTGGATCCAGAGGAACTTGTCTGGACAATGAAAACATAACTAAACATACATTTATCTTTTACAATGTGTTGACACAATGTAATGTTGGAACATGCACACCCCAACATATTAGAGACAGTGTTCTACAGCTCAAGCAGAAGCGTGTTTCCTTACAGTCCTGAGGGAGACCACAGCCTCACAGTCGCTCTGTCCAGGGAGTCATGTGATTGATTGGTTATTCTCAGGAAACAGGCGTTCACTGGAGACAGCGATGAGAACTTTGAGTGTTGGCTCATACGGCATCTGGACTGCAGAGTGGCCACAACAACTCTCTTGAAACTCGACACAATGTTCATGAAAGTTGACGTTGAATGTGAATAGTGATTCCCAGTGGTGGCCGTCAGGGCCTGTAAGCCTTCTCTGCTAAACAGAATCACAAAGTTATAGCTATTTTATTATGTAATTGTTTTTCACAAATACACTACATGTATTATAATATGTTTTCCCTATTATCTTATTTTCTCATTGCACAGCTCCTGTCTTCCTCTGTTGCTCTGCCTTCAGCCTGCAGCGCTGCTTCTAGTGCAGCTGCTTTGAAGGAGAGCTCTTATCCAATCACATGTGTTCCTCCTGTGTCTCTATGTCAGCAGAGCAGTTTAAGCCTTAGCAGATTAAAGTACACAGAGAGAGGACGCTGTGGTTGATTGTCATGGTCTTCAACAAATCAGATCTTTAGTTTGACAAGCTGGACGTATTCTTTGACTGCAGCGCCTGTGAAATGGTGTGGATGTATATGATTGGTCAGTGGCCCAGCGTGACCATTAACATGCGCTGTGATTGGTCAGTGGGGCACAAAGCTACTAGAAACTTCTGGCTGCTACCTGGAACCAAAAAGCTACCTTGCTGGTGGATTTACTGATGACGCCTTTCGCACAGAGGATTACGGACATGTGGTGAGTGAAATGAAATCGTGGCTAATCATACACAGCGTGTTGTTGCTGCTGGTCGAGCCGGGCTGGTCGCGCCTCTCCCCTCCACGGTGCAGCTCCTGCCGGATGTCTTGTGTGTGTGCACTGTGCAGAGTTTTAATTTTGTTGGATTGTTTTGTTATTACTGAATGTGTATTGTTGGTTTATTGTCCAGGTTGGTGTATTGTTGTTGGTTTATTGTTGGTTAATTGTCCAGGTTGGTTTATTGTTGGTTTATTGTTGGTTAATTGTTGGTTTATTGTCCACGTTGGTTTATTGTTGGTTTATTGTTGGTTTATTGTTGGCTTATCGTCCAGGTTGGTTTATTGTTGGTTAATTGTTGGCTTATTGTCCAGGTTGGTTTATTGTTGGTTAATTGTTGGCTTATTGTCCAGGTTGGTTTATTGTTGGTTAATTGTTGGCTTATTGTCCAGGTTGGCTTATTGTTGGTTAATTGTTGGTTTATTGTCCAGGTTGGTTTATTGTTGGCTTATCGTCCAGGTTGGTTTATTGTTGGTTAATTGTTGGCTTGTTGTCCAGGTTGGTTTATTGTTGGTTAATTGTTGGCTTATCGTCCAGGTTGGTTTATTGTTGGTTAATTGTTGGCTTGTTGTCCAGGTTGGTTTATTGTTGGTTAATTGTTGGCTTATCGTCCAGGTTGGTTTATTGTTGGTTAATTGTTGGCTTGTTGTCCAGGTTGGTTTATTGTTGGTTAATTGTTGGCTTGTTGTCCAGGTTGGTTTATTGTTGGTTAATTGTTGGCTTATCGTCCAGGTTAGTTTATTGTTGGTTAATTGTTGGCTTGTTGTCCAGGTTGGTTTATTGTTGGTTAATTGTTGGCTTATTGTCCAGGATGGTTTATTGTTGGTTAATTGTTGGCTTATTGTCCAGGTTAGTTTATTGTTGGTTAATTGTTGGTTTATTGTCCAGGTTGGTTTATTGTTGGTTTATTGTTGGCTTATCGTCCAGGTTAGTTTATTGTTGGTTAATTGTTGGCTTATTGTCCAGGTTAGTTTATTGTTGGTTAATTGTTGGCTTGTTGTCCAGGTTGGTTTATTGTTGGTTAATTGTTGGTTTATTGTCCAGGTTAGTTTATTGTTGGTTAATTGTTGGCTTATTGTCCAGGTTAGTTTATTGTTGGTTAATTGTTGGCTTATTGTCCAGGTTGGCTTATTCCTAAAGCTCGTTGTGTCTCCTTTGTTGAATCCAAACAGAAACTGAAGTTGGACACAAACTGTATTTAATACCCATCTGAACCCGGTCTGGTTTCTAAAGGTCGACATGCTTGTGAGCTAAAGTCTGATGGAAAGGAAAATGAGGGCTTTTGGGGAATTGCTCTCTCCATCATATCCCTGGTACCCACTGGCAAAAGATCACTGCGTTGGTTTACTGGAGCAATCAGTGCTTCTTAATCTCTGCACTTAAACACAACTTTGTTGTGACTTTAGCTTCAGGAGGTTTCCGATGCTGGTCTCTAAGGCTGATTATGGGATAACATCCAGATACCACCACAACAGTGAAGTCCTCCTGGAGGTGCACTTCACCAAAGCCAGTGATGTCATCTTAAACGGATCTTAACCGTCATCAGACAATTCATCATCACACAATGCGAGTGTGATTCTGTCCATATGAAGTCGGACATACAAAGATACACAGTATTGAAGTTCATGCTGAACATTAAGCTTCAGGAATGCTTTCCAGCTCTTCATCTCCTAGAGAGAGAAGGATCGGGACGGCTTGTCAGCACGCGTTCCCTCCATGGAGCAGCAAACTGCTGTGTTCCAGCAGGACAAAAGGTGGTCCTGTACCCGCTTTAGCTTCAAGCTTTTGGGAAATGTCTGGCTCTGTAATTACTCTGCTGGAATGCAACGTTTCCTGAGTAACAGTGTTGTTTCTGTCCAACATAGACACGGAAGAATTAACCTGCCACATACTTTTTTTTTAAATCTGAGTGGAAGATTTGGCAGGTTATTAAATATATTATTAATAACTGGGAAATCAATATGGTATCACATGGACAGATGCTGAAGAGAACATGTGAGGATGGTTCCAATCTTCCACTTTTGAATGCTTCCTTTCTGGCCGACGATTGATTGAATCCTCAGAGTCCTTAAGTCCACGACAGAGCTGCTGGTTTGTATTGGCAATAACAATAATTTACCAAGGTTATACTCATATAATACTTTACCAGGTGATGTTATACTCATATAATACTTTACCAGGTGATGGATGATATACTCATATAATACTTTACCATGTGATGTTATACTCATATAATACTTTACCAGGTGATGTTATACTCATATAATACTTTACCAGGTGATGTTATACTCATATAATACTTTACCAGGTGATGGATGATATACTCATATAATACTTTACCATGTGATGTTATACTCATATAATACTTTACCAGGTGATGTTATACTCATATAATACTTTACCAGGTGATGTTATACTCATATAATACTTTACCATGGATGGATGTTATACTCATATAATACTTTACCATGTGATGTTATACTCATATAATACTTTACCAGGTGATGGATGTTATACTCATATAATACTTTACCAGGTGATGGATGTTATACTCATATAATACTTTACCAGGTGATGTTATACTCATATAATACTTTACCATGTGATGGATGTTATACTCATATAATACTTTACCATGGATGGATGTTATACTCATATAATACTTTACCATGTGATGTTATACTCATATAATACTTTACCATGGATGGATGTTATACTCATATAATACTTTACCATGGATGGATGTTATACTCATATAATACTTTACCAGGTGATGTTATACTCATATAATACTTTACCATGGATGGATGTTATACTCATATAATACTTTACCATGGATGGATGTTATACTCATATAATACTTTACCATGTGATGTTATACTCATATAATACTTTACCATGGATGGATGTTATACTCATATAATACTTTACCATGTGATGTTATACTCATATAATACTTTACCATGGATGGATGTTATACTCATATAATACTTTACCAGGTGATGTTGTACTCATATAATACTTTACCATGTGATGTTATACTCATATAATACTTTACCATGGATGGATGTTATACTCATATAATACTTTACCATGGATGGATGTTATACTCATATAATAATTTACCATGGATGGATGTTATACAAGGTGTCTGGCTGGATTAGCAGTTAAAACACACAATATGCTGTGAATTCAAGCCGTCCTTCTCTCTCTCTACTTATGTTCAACTGTTCACTGTTAAATAACAGCAACATGCCAATCTTGTAATACAAATTCATTCAAATTCTATAAATAACTGATGACTGATTGGATGCATTGCATCAACTATCACTAGTCTAGAGCGCTGGAGGGACTGATGGTGTGCATTAATGTACATTTAATTAATGAATTTACCAAATCATTTAGTGTTGCCCGTCACATCTTTATAGAGACTGACATGTTGTAGTTTCCTTTCAGATCAGTCATTATAAACCATTAACCTGCTAATGCAGTGCAGTAACATATCAGTGACATAACTTCAGCCGGAGATTATTCTGTTGCTGGGAATTCATCTTTAAACATGTGACCTATGCATCAAGGTGGTCGCGGCTCACCTCAGGAAGAAGTAGTAGTTGTTGCTGCTGGTGACGCTGTAGGAGAAGCAGCTGAAGAAGCCCAGGCCGGTGACGTTGAAGCGGGACCCGGCCGGGACCTCCAGCGTGCTGCCCCAGGCCTGGTCGCACAGCAGCTCCACCTCTGCGGAGAACAGCAGCTGCGGGTCGGACGGCTGCACCGGCAGGTAGTTGTCGTACACGTTGTAGAGCTCCTGGTGCAGCGCCAGCACCTTGGCGAACACGATGATCTGCGCCAGCTCCGCGCGGCACGCGTCGCTCTGCTGCCGCCAGTCGCGCGGCAGCTGACAGCCGCAGCTCCCATCAGGACCCGCCGCGGCCAGGAGCACCGCGAGGAGGACCCACATCATCCGGGACTTCACTCCATGCACGGCTGCGTTCACAGGAACCAGGGTCCACAAAGGCGACCCGCAACGAGGAGTCCGGGACACGCAGCCGCTCACTGATGTGCTGAGCCCTGGTGGGTCAGTCCAGCAGCAGCTTCTCCTCCAGATGAGCCCTGGTGGGTCAGTCCAGCAGCAGCTTCTCCTCCAGATGAGCCCTGGTGGGTCAGTCCAGCAGCAGCTTCTCCTCCAGATGAGCCCTGGTGGGTCAGTCCAGCAGCAGCTTCTCGTCCTCAGTCCACAAGACTGTCAAGTCATCAAAATAAAACTTTCTCAAACAACAACTCCTCCAGCTGCAATGTGTGAGATGATGTGGCTTTTAATGCAACAAAGAAACGTTTTGAAGTCTCCTCAAACCCTCCATTCAGAATAAGTCTGTGGCGCCCTCTAGTGGCGCTCTCTAGTGACTATATGGACACGGTGGTGGTAGATTTACTTCTCAAGATGGAACCGCTCTGCGTGGAACCGGCCCTCACAGCGTGTTATCAATGTTCATCAGACTGATAGAAACCAGCAGCCTGCAGGAAAAACAGACTCTGTGTAAACCCTGTGAGGCACGACCGAGGGATCAGTGACCCGTCTGTCACACGCTGGCTCCACAGCGCCCCCTATAGAGGGTCTGTCACACGTTGGCTCCACAGCGCCCCCTGTAGAGGGTCTGGTTCCATAGCGCCCCCTGTAGAGGGTCTGGCTCCACAGCGCCCCCTATAGAGGGTCTGGCTCCATAGCGCCACCTGTAGAGGGTCTGGCTCCACAGCGCCCCCTGTAGAGGGTCTGGCTCCATAGCGCCCCCTGTAGAGGGTCTAGCTCCATAGCGCCCCCGTAGAGGGTCTGTCACACGTTGGCTCCACAGCGCCCCCTGTAGAGGGTCTGGCTCCATAGCGCCCCCTGTAGAGGGTCTGGCTCCATAGCGCCCCCTGTAGAGGGTCTGTCACACGTTGGCTCCACAGCGCCCCCTGTAGAGGGTCTGGCTCCACAGCGCCCCCTGTAGAGGGTCTGGCTCCACAGCGCCCCCTGTAGAGGGTCTGGCTCCACAGCGCCCCCTGTAGAGGGTCTGGCTCCACAGCGCCCCCTATAGAGGGTCTGGCTCCATAGCGCCACCTGTAGAGGGTCTGGCTCCACAGCGCCCCCTGTAGAGGGTCTGGCTCCATAGCGCCCCCTGTAGAGGGTCTGGCTCCACAGCGCCCCCTGTAGAGGGTCTGTCACACGTTGGCTCCATAGCGCCCCCTGTAGAGGGTCTAGCTCCATAGCGCCCCCGTAGAGGGTCTGTCACACGTTGGCTCCACAGCGCCCCCTGTAGAGGGTCTGGCTCCATAGCGCCCCCTGTAGAGGGTCTGGCTCCATAGCGCCCCCTGTAGAGGGTCTGTCACACGTTGGCTCCACAGCGCCCCCTGTAGAGGGTCTGGCTCCACAGCGCCCCCTGTAGAGGGTCTGGCTCCACAGCGCCCCCTGTAGAGGGTCTGGCTCCACAGCGCCCCCTGTAGAGGGTCTGGCTCCATAGCGCCCCCTGTAGAGGGTCTGGCTCCATAGCGCCCCCTGTAGAGGGTCTGTCACACGCTGGCTCCACAGCGCCCCCTGTAGAGGGTCTGGCTCCATAGCGCCCCCTGTAGAGGGTCTGGCTCCATAGCGCCCCCTGTAGAGGGTCTGGCTCCATAGCGCCCCCTGTAGAGGGTCTGTCACACGCTGGCTCCACAGCGCCCCCTATAGAGGGTCTGGCTCCACAGCGCCCCCTGTAGAGGGTCTGGCTCCACAGCGCCCCCTGTAGAGGGTCTGGCTCCACAGCGCCCCCTGTAGAGGGTCTATCTCCATAGCGCCCCCTGTAGAGGGTCTGGCTCCACAGCGCCCCCTGTAGAGGGTCTGGCTCCATAGCGCCCCCTGTAGAGGGTCTGTCTCCATAGCGCCACCTGTAGAGGGTCTGGCTCCATAGCGCCCCCTGTAGAGGGTCTGGCTCCACAGCGCCCCCTGTAGAGGGTCTGTCACACGTTGGCTCCATAGCGCCCCCTGTAGAGGGTCTGGCTCCACAGCGCCCCCTGTAGAGGGTCTGGCTCCATAGCGCCCCCTGTAGAGGGTCTGGCTCCATAGCGCCCCCTGTAGAGGGTCTGGCTCCATAGCGCCCCCTGTAGAGGGTCTGGCTCCATAGCGCCCCCTGTAGAGGGTCTGGCTCCACAGCGCCCCCTGTAGAGGGTCTGGCTCCATAGCGCCCCCTGTAGAGGGTCTGGCTCCATAGCGCCCCCTGTAGAGGGTCTTGCTCCACAGCGCCCCCTGTAGAGGGTCTGGCTCCATAGCGCCCCCTGTAGAGGGTCTTGCTCCACAGCGCCCCCTGTAGAGGGTCTGGCTCCACAGCGCCCCCTGTAGAGGGTCTGGCTCCATAGCGCCCCCTGTAGAGGGTCTTGCTCCACAGCGCCCCCTGTAGAGGGTCTGGCTCCATAGCGCCCCCTGTAGAGGGTCTGGCTCCACAGCGCCCCCTGTAGAGGGTCTGGCTCCATAGCGCCCCCTGTAGAGGGTCTGGCTCCATAGCGCCCCCTGTAGAGGGTCTTGCTCCACAGCGCCCCCTGTAGAGGGTCTGGCTCCATTCTCCCTGGACTGTCTCCTCAGACTTTAAGGTTGGGACAACTCCCATTTCCTCCAGACTCTCTTCACCTCTGACAGCTGAACTGTGGCATCATGAAATGAGGACATCACTGGTCGGTGGCGTGATCTCAGGCCGCTACATGTTTGTTCTCTTCGGGTTGCCTGGGGTAGCGTGACTCCTCAGTTGAGCATCTTACATTCTGCAGAGCGTCAGAGAGGAGGCCCATCTTGGGGTCGGAGACTGCCAGACAAACCTCGGGTGAATAAACCTGCTTCAGGATGATTGTCCCTGCTGCAACTCTGTAAATCCGGTTTGAGTTTTTGGTTGCCCGCTGATCAGTCAAACTCTTGATTTTCTACAGCTTGCAACTGAGTTTTGCGATGATAAAGGAGAAGTATTTCTCCAAGCATTTGGAACAGTGCGTTGTGGTTTCCCGATGGAGTGATTTAAAGTCACTAACTCCTTTATTTTCTCATCGCATGAGATGGCATTATAACTCAAGATTATCTCCATCCTCTAAAGGGAGATGAGGAGCGAGGTCGTCTGACTCCTGGGAGCTTCACCTCCTGACCGATGGAGTTCTTGGTTGCTCGTTTTACTTCCTAAAGTGCAAAACCCAAAAGTCTAATTCATGCTGTGATCAAGAAAACTGCTTGTTAGCGGTTATGCGGGTGCACAGTGAAACACAATAACTATTGTTCTGCCACCTAAGGTATTGAGGTGTTAATGAGGGGTTCTAGTGTAACCTCTGTGAGATGTCTCCTGGTCAAATGAATCTCCTGGAGCTGGGCAGGCTTGTGGCAACAGCAGGTTTATTGTGTTTCTGCATTCATGACAGAAAAGGACACATATAACAGTCATCTCCTGTGGACAGCGCGTGCTCTGTCTTGTATCGCTCGACAACTCCATTCCCCATAGGAGGGTACGGGGTGGTATGTGATTTTTGAATGCCAGCCATCTCCAGGAGCTCTTTAATGAGATGACTCTCAAAATTGGCTCCCTGGTGCGAATGGATGCGTTTAGGGAACCCATAAATGCAGAAAAAGTAATTCCAGAGACGGCGGGCAACCTGCTTCGCTGACTGGTTTTTGCATGGGAATGCGTGCGCCATTTTGGAAAAGTGATCTGTGACGACTAAAACATCCAAACCTCTTCTTGTCAGTCTCCTCAGCAGTCCAAAAGTCAATACACACTAGTTCCATTGGTTCAGAGGTGCAAATGCTTTCAAGAGGAGCATGGCTGTTAGGCCCTGGGGTCTTTCCAACCACACAACGAAAGCAGTTCCTCACGTGATCGATGATGTCACGTTTCATCCCTATCCAAAAAAACCTCTGCCTGGCAAGAGAAAGTGTGCGTGCTTGCCCCTGATGACCCGCTGAGTCGTGGAGGCCATGTAGGACTTGGGCCTTCAAGGAGTCTGGAACAACAACCTGGTGAATTGTCATGTTCATTTGTCTGTCTTTCTTCACCTTGTACAATATGCCATCTTTTATAGAGAGCTTGGGCCATTGTCTTAACAGTTTTATCACCGCACGAGACTCGCCAGCACGTTCACGCCTAGAGGGCCTCCTGCGACGCTGGACGTAGAAGAAAGCTCTGCTTAAGACATCATCCTGCTCTTGCTGAAGATGGCGCCGTGCCAGCGGCTGCCTGCTGCCTGTCGCCGTAGCTGCCTGTATGTTTTCTCTTTTACTTTATTTTTTCCACTTTTCCTCTCTTCTTCTTTTTCTTTTATTCCATGTTTGGTTTAAATTACGAGTAGACAACGGACCGTAACTTTTTCGCAACTTTCTCGTGGCTTTTTTGATTACTTTTCCGTTTGTAACTGAGAGCCACAAACATAACAATGACTGGGACCATTGTTTTCTCACGCGCTCAGCTGATCGCGCTGTGCAAACCACAGCCTGGAGCCGGGCCTGTGATCCCTTTGGAGCTACGGAGAAGGGCTCGGGGCTGCAGGTCGGGCAATAAAACTCTGGACCTCCTGTATGCAAATACTAAGGATGCATACAGGGCCACTGCCCTTCCCCCCCTCGGCAGGTCTGATCATGACCTGGTCCTGCTGACACCCAAGTATGTTCCTCTGGTGCAGAGGCTGCCTGCGACCTCCAGGACTGTTAGGCGGTGGTCTCAGGAGGCTAATGACGCCCTGCAGGACTGCTTTGAGTCGACGGACTGGGATGTGCTGTGTGGACCACATGGGGAGGACATCAACAGCATGACTGACTGCATCACAGAATACATCAAGTTCTGTGAACACACCATCATTCCATCCCGGACTGTGCGCTGCTTCCCCAACAACAAGCCCTGGATCACCAGGGACCTGAAGGCTCTTCTTAACAAGAAGAAAGCTGCTTTCAGGTCTGGGGACAGGGATGAGCTCAGGAGAGTCCAGCGCAACCTGAAGGTGAAGCTCAGGGAGAGCAAGGACTCATACAGGAGGAAGCTGGAGGCCAAACTCCAGAAGAACAACACGAGGGAGGTGTGGACCGGAATGAAGCAGATTACTGGCTTCAAGGTGGGAGGGAGACATCCAGGGGGCTCCCTGGAGAGGGCCAACGAGCTGAGCTGTTTCTTCAACAGGTTTAGTTCACAGCCCCCATCCGTCTCCTCCACACAACTCACCTCCCATACTCCTCCACCTCTGCCCCCCCTGTTGAGCTGCACAATCACTGAGCCCTCAACATCCAATGGCTCTCCCACTGAGCCCTCAACATCCAATGGCTCTCCCACTGAGCCCTCAACAACAACAATGGGCTCTTCCACCCTCCCCCCTCTCTCTGTGACGACTGACCAGGTGAGAAGACAGCTGGAAAAACTCCACCAACGCAGAGCTGAAGGACCTGATGGCATCAGCCCCAGGGTCCTAAAGATCTGCGCCACCCAGCTGTCTGGTGTCCTGCAGCACCTCTACAACCTGAGCCTGAGGCTGGAGGAGGTCCCGGTGCTGTGGAAGACGTCGTGCCTGGTCCCTGTCCCAAAGAAGTCATCCCCATCTGGCCTCAATGACTACCGACCAGTTGCCCTCACCTCCCATGTGATGAAGGTGCTGGAGAGGCTGGTCTTGGCCCACCTCCGACCGCAGGTGAAATCGTCGCTGGACCCTCTACAATTTGCTTACCAGCCTCATGTGGGTGTGGACGACGCCATCATCTACCTGCTGCAACGAGCTCAGTCGCACCTGGATGGAACCGGTGTCTCTGTGAGAGTCACTTTCTTTGACTTCTCCAGTGCATTTAACACCATCCAACCACTGCTACTGAGTGAGAAGCTGCGGGTGGTGGGGGTAGACTCGTCCACCATCTCCTGGATCACTGACTACCTCACAGGTAGACCACAGTTTGTCAGAATGGGCCGTGTGCTGTCTGAAACGGTGGTCAGTGATGTTGGAGCCCCACAGGGAACTGTTCTGTCGCCCTTCCTGTTCACCCTGTACACCACCGACTTCCAGTACAACACGGAGTCATGCCATCTGCAGAAGTACTCTGATGACTCTGCGGTGGTCGGGTGTATTAGGGATGGACGGGAGGAGGAGTACAGGGCAGTGGTGAGTGACTTTGTGGAGTGGGCCGGTGAGAATCACCTGCTGCTGAACGTGACCAAGACCAGAGAGATGGTGGTGGACTTCAGGAGGAAGGCGACTGCTCCTAGACCTCTGAGTGTTCTTGGAGAGGACGTGGACATGGTGGAGGAGTACAGGTACCTGGGTGTTTCCATCGACAGCCGACTGAACTGGAAGAACAACATCAACGCTGTGTACAAGAAGGGGATGAGTCGACTCTTTTTCCTGAGGAAGCTTCGATCCTTTAATGTGTGCAGCAAGATGCTGGAGATGTTCTACCAGTCGGTTGTGGACAGCGCCCTGTACTTCTCCATCGTCTGCTGGGGGAGCAGCATTGGAGCCGGTGACACCAACAGACTTAACAAGATAGTTAAGAAAGCCGGCTCCATCATTGGCTGCAGGCAGGAGTCTCTGGAACAGGTGGTGGAGAGGAGGACGCTGAAGAAACTTTTGTCCATATTGGACAACCCGGACCACCCTCTCCACCACCTACTGCAGGGTCAGCGGAGCACTTTCTCCAGGAGATTCCTCACGCTCCGCTGCAACAAGGACAGATACAGGAGAACATTCCTGCCAACGGCATTACGGCTTTATAATAAATCACCGCTTGCCAGATCCTCTGACTAACAACATGTATATATATATTTTTGCACAATCCCAGCTATTTCTATTTCTATTTTATTCTATTTTATTATTATTATTATTATTATTGTATATATCTTTTATCTTTCGTCCTGCTGTTTTTGTTTATTTTGTTGTAAGTTGCTGCTACCCCGACACCAAATTTCCCCTCGGGGATTAATAAAGTATATATTCATTCATTCATTCATTCATTCAGTTCACTCATTGGTAGCGAATCAATCTGGTTGACATCAGCAAGCTGGAGACTAGCTGGTCCTGTGCCTCTCACTTGACTGACACCTCCAGAGTCATGTGCATCCAACACAGCAGAGACATCTTGTGAAGAGAGGGACCCCTGCGGAGGAGGTGGAGTGGCAGTAGCTCCCTCGGACTGATCAACAACCAACTGGCAGTTAGTAGTACATCTGAATGCATCTTGTACTGTCCTATCCACCATTCCATTTACATGGTTCAGTAAAAAGGCATAAGGTTCAGTTACAAGACGGTGGCCTATGCATGACTGGACAAATGGTTCCCTACTCAGTACATCGGCAACCACATTCTTTGGGCCAGGGACATAGTTCAGGTCAAAACTGTATGCTGCAAGCTTTGAAACCCATCTTTGTTCACATGCATCTAACCTAGGCTTAGTCAAGATGTATGTCAATTGATTATTATCCGTCCAGACTGAGAAACATCACCCTTTCAGACAATGGCAAAATTTGTCACAGACCGCCCATTTGAGAGCAGGAAACTCCAGCCGATGTGCTGGATAGTTCAGCTGGGAGTGTGACAGTGTCTTGCTGGCAAACGCCACTGGTCTAGCAATCTTTCCATCAGGCGGCAACTGTGAGAGTACAGCTCCTAGGCCATCAAAGGAGGCATCAATAGAGAGGATGAATGGTGCATTAAAATCTGGATGGGCCAACGTGACACTGTGCACAAGCTCATGTTTCAAAGTTCTGAATGCTTCTCTGCACTCATCAATCCAGTCTGTCAGGGACAGTTTAACATGGCCTTTTTTGAATTTTGGTTTATGGCCTCTCCCTCTTTTGTGTGGTGTGGTAGGCTCAGCCACAAGGTTGAACAGTGGCTTAGCTTTAGCTGAACATCCCTCAATAAAATGATGGTAGTAGAGAACCATTCCCAAGAAAGATCTGATTTTCTTAGCACACGGTGTTTTCCTATCAGACTCCATCAGGTCAGCCTCCTGCACATCATTTATAGCCTGCACTTTAGCCTGCACTTTACTCTGATCTGTCCTAACATGGGCGGCTGTAGCTCAGGGGGATGAGTGGTCGTCCCGCAACCACAAGGTAGCCGGTTCGATCCCCAGTCCCCCCATAGCTCACATGTCGAAGTGTCCCTGAGCAAGACACTGAACCCTCAACTGCTCCCCGGGTGCCTCACAGGGCTGCCCACTGCTCCCTATCCAGGGATGGGTCAAATGCAGAGAAGAATTTCCCCAAGGGGATTAATAAAGTGCATGTTTCTGTTTCTGTTTTCTAACACCATCTCCACATATGATGTTTCCCAGAAACTTGACAGACCGGCGAAGGAAGTGGCACTTCTTAGGTGATAGCTTCAAGTTGTTAGTAGCAAGGCGTGAGAAAACCATCTGCAGACACTCAAGAGCAACCTGTTCTGATGGAGCAAAAACCATAAGGTCATCCAGGTAGCATAACAGGCTCGTGAAGTTCTTATCGCCAAAGATGGACATCATCATTTTCATGAAAGTGGCAGGACTGTTTGTCAGGCCCTGGGGCATTCTGTTATACTCATGGAGACCGAATGGGGAGGACAACGCAGTGTATTTCTTGTTGTCCTCGTGCATTCTGACATTGTAGAACCCTGATGTGAGGTCCATTGTGGAGAAGAACACATTGCCACCAAGTGCAGCAAGTGAGTCTGTCTGATGAGGCAAATGAATATCCTGGAGCTGGGCAGGCTTGTGGCAACAGCAGGTGTATTGTGTTTCTGCATTCATGACAGAAAAGGACACATATAACAGTCAGCTCCTGTGGACAGCGCGTGCTCTGTCTTGTAAAGGGATCCTCCGTTACTTTTTTCCCAGAGTCCTTTGTGTCTTATATTAAGCACAGGTACACATTTGGAACAGCAGGTGGCATAGGTTTCCCATTTTAGCTGGATTTAACATGCACCTATTCAACTATGTTACACTAGCACCTCTGGTCAATAACAGCTGTGTGTGTTCGCCTTAACTCTTCCGACACTCCGTTTTGACAATGTCTACGTTTTTTAAATATTCATATCTTCGCGATAATACATCGCAGTCTAGCTGAAAGAGGAGACTTCCTGCTTCCGCTGCCTTCCTCCTGCTTCATCTTACGTGACTCACACAGAGAGTTAGGGTCATCGGCGTGTCATACGACCCGGTTCAAAAAGTACTCGTCACACGAAATCCTTCACCGTGAAGGTGAAGGATTTCGTGAAATAAACGAACCAATGAACACTCAAGAAAATCACAGAGAACCAGCATGGAACTACACACCTGAGCTCTGTAAACACGCTGGCGTTTTCACTCATAAAGAAGAGAGAGATTATGGAGACGCACTTTACTACGGAGGAAGCTGTGGCGGCGATTTTGGCGACGAGGACGACCCTGAAGGCTTTTTGAGAGGAAGATGCAGACAGAAGGGATCCATTTGAAGATGGGTAAGTGTATTTAGATACTAAACTTTGTGTTTCAATAGCATATTTATGCTAGCAGAGTGAGCACATTTAGCTGGTCACTTGCTGCTGGAGTCTGGCGTAACGCAGGTATGCACGTAGTCTGTTTATGTTAGCAGTTAGCACAGTTAGCTCAGGCTCTGATCATAGTCCCTGCTGGAGCTCTGTTACTGTTTTGGTGTGCAATTGTAACTTTCTTTCAGTGAACTTAGTAGTGACCAGTAGTCATTTATTTTACAGAGAGGGTTCACCACCTCCAGGGAATTTAAAGTGTACTCATTCCAATTACAGGGCCTCGAAAGAGTCCTGTATCTAGCACAGCCATCCCCACCAGCCAGGGTCTGTTTTCTATTTCTGAACATGTATATTCTGTTTTTTTGTTGTTAAAATGGTCATTTTTCATTTGCACACACCCCATGAAAAACTTTGGTTTTAGACATTTATTTACATGTATCTACCATTTTATTTATATATTTCACTTCTTTTGTGAACCTAAGACCTTTGGTAAACCAACTTCTAGCACCAAAACCATTCAACCACCTGAGGAAAGTTATGTTTCCAAAAATCGAGATTACATTTTTCAGCTTTAGTCATATTTTCTCTTTACACTTTTGCCTTATGACAATGGTGCCTCGTTACATAGAGAGCTGAGCTTGTTCTGCAATTTATGATGTAACATTTGGGTATGTATCTGATATGCAAACCTTTAAAAGGTGAATTTAAGAAATTATGTAAAATCAAGAAAATGACCTCAGAGTCTGAAGGGTTAAAAGGGGATTCAACACCAAGATGAATGTCAAATTGTTATTTAAACAATATTAAATCTGCTAACACAGAGGCAACCGTCAAACCACAGCTGAATGTATGTTTATGAAATTAGAATAATAATTTAACCTTCGTGTCGAAAGGAGTCAGCTGCGGTGGTTCAGCATCTAATCAGGATGCCAGGCACGTCCAACTGGTAGGAGACCCTGGAGAAGACCAGGACACGCTGGAGGGATTATATCTCCCGGCTGTCCTTGGAACGCCTCGGGATCCCCAGGATGAGCTGGAAAGTGTTGCTGGTGAGAGGGAAGCCTGGGTCGGCCTGCTGAACCTGCTGCCACCGTGACCCGACCCCGGATAAGCGGCTGATAATGGATGCATGGATACCTTCAAGATAAAAATATATTTTGACTGATCCCCAAAAAAAGATAGAAATTAGAATTAATCGCGAAAAAATAATGAATTATTCAAAATTATAATTCAGAATTATTGTGCATAAATATGACAATACAGTTGGTATATCATAGGCTCACTCAGGGCACCAGCATGTTGGGATCTGGCAGAAGCATGTTTGGTTATCAGCAACTAAAATATTGCCATAAATAAAGTTATTAATATTGATTATTAACAAATACTTATAATAACTGGGCACCAGCCGAGATTAGGGGCCAATAAACAAATTCAGAGTTATCACGTTCACTCTCAACGATTTAAAGGTTTAATTCGAGCACAGGCCACAATGTCCAGCTATTATCACAAAAGTTTACATCGAACAATACTGATCAATAATATGATATGCTAACAACAACTACAATACAATTATAAGCCTACTATCTAGTCAACAATCATGTGGTAAGGGTGTGTGGGTGGGGAGAAAAAAATAAAAATGGTGGAAGGGAGAGAAAACTACCAAAATGCCACATTATTTTACTGAGTAACGAGGCCCACAATAGACTCCATGTGCGTCTGAGATGAGCATAACAACCTGTATGTACTCATGTGTGTGTGTGTGTGTGTGGGTTAGTTTAAACAATAAGGAAGAGGAATAACACTCAAAGCGAGCCAGACCCGATACAGTCCTATACATCCTATACAGTCCTATACATCCTATACATCCTATACAGTCCTATACATCCTATACAGTCCTATACATCCTATACATCCTATACAGTCCTATACATCATATACAGTCCTATACAACCTATACAGTCATATACAAACTATACATCCTATACAGTCCTATACATCCTATACAGTCCTATACATCCTATACAGTCCTATACATCATATACAGTCCTATACAACCTATACATCCTATACAGTCCTATACATCCTATACAGTCCTATACATCCTATACAGTCCTATACATCATATACATTCCTATACAACCTATACAGTCCTATACAACCTATACAGTCCTATACATCCTATACAGTCCTATACATCATATACATTCCTATACATCCTATACAGTCCTATACAGTCCTATACATCATATACAGTCCTATACATCCTATACAGTCCTATACATCATATACATTCCTATACAACCTATACAGTCCTATACAACCTATACAGTCCTATACATCCTATACAGTCCTATACATCATATACATTCCTATACATCCTATACAGTCCTATACAGTCCTATACATCATATACAGTCCTATACAACCTATACATCATATACAGTCCTATACATCCTATACAGTCCTATACATCCTATACAGTCCTATACATCATATACATTCCTATACAACCTATACAGTCCTATACAACCTATACAGTTCTATACATCATATACAGTCCTATACAACCTATACAGTCATATACAACCTATACATCCTATACAGTCCTATACATCATATACATTCCTATACATCCTATACAGTCCTATACAGTCCTATACAGCCTATACAGTCCTATACATCATATACAGTCCTATACAACCTATACAGTCCTATACATCATATACATTCCTATACATCCTATACAGTCCTATACAGTCCTATACAGCCTATACAGTCCTATACATCATATACAGTCCTATACAACCTATACATCCTATACATCCTATACAGTCCTATACATCCTATACAGTCCTATACATCATATACATTCCTATACAACCTATACAGTCCTATACATTCTATACAACCTATACATCCTATACAACCTATACAGTCCTATACAGTCCTATACATCCTATACAGTCCTATACATCCTATACAGTCCTATACAACCTATACAGTCCTATACAGTCCTATACAGTCCTATACAGCAACTGTTACTCCATCACACAGAAACCAGACTGAGGAACTTGGTTAGGCAGCTGCTCTGTTACCTGATTAAGTTACAGTTACCAACCCTTACTGATGTTACTGACTGCCACAGTCCATAATTATTTATAGTTAGGACTGGTTCAGGTTTATAGTTAGGACTGGTTCAGGTTTATAGTTAGGACTGGTTCAGGCTTAAAGTTAGGACTGGTTCAGGTTTATAGTTAGGACTGGTTCAGGTTTATAGTTAGGACTGGTTCAGGTTTATAGTTAGGGCTGTTTCAGGTTTATAGTTAGGGCTGTTTCAGGTTTATAGTTAGGGCTGTTTCAGGTCTATAGTTAGGACTGGATTGCGCTTATAGTTAGGGCTGTTTCAGGTTTATAGTTAGGGCTGTTTCAGGCTTATAGTTAGGGCTGTTTCAGGTTTATAGTTAGGACTGTTTCAGGTTTATAGTTAGGGCTGTTTCAGGTTTATAGTTAGGGCTGTTTCAGGCTTATAGTTAGGGCTGTTTCAGGCTTATAGTTAGGACTGTTTCAGGCTTATAGTTAGGACTGTTTCAGGTCTATAGTTAGGGCTGTTTCAGGTCTATAGTTAGGACTGGCTCAGGCTTATAGTTAGGACTGTTTCAGGTTTATAGGTAGGGCTGTTTCAGGTCTATAGTTAGGACTGTTTCAGGCTTATAGTTAGGGCTGTTTCAGGCTTATAGTTAGGGCTGTTTCAGGCTTATAGTTAGGGCTGGCTCAGGTTTGCCCTGGTCCAGCCCCTAGATATGCTGCTATAGGACTAGACTGCTGGGGAACATCTTAGGATACACCCCCCTAACCCCCCTCCCCTTTATTTGGAGGAGTTTTTCCTGATCCGATGTGAGGTCCCGGGACAGGATGTTATGTTACAGATTGTAAAGCCCTCCGACACTTGTATTTGTGATGTTGGGCTATATACAATAAACTGAATGGAATTGAATTGAGTTCATAGTATACACACTTCATATAATAAACACTTTACTTTACCATCAGCCCTTGCGTTTTCGGCGTAATTGTCAAAGGAGCCGGGTTGTGACCGTGCTGTGTAACATTACTGTTGTGTTGCTGCTGCAGTAATTGTGTTGTTGTTGTGTCGGACCAACCTCATGCTCTTGTAATAGTTGTGTTGAGATCAGTCAGCTAGGGAAACAGCCAGCTGAGAGGGAGGTGTTGATGGGTGAGAAAGGGAAGAAGGTCAGGAGCAATGGACTGGAGGATGTGAGACGGGATGGGGTCAAGGGGGCAGGTGTTACCAAGGTTACCAAGGTTACCAAGGTAAGGACTTGACTGGGAGACAGGGGGTGAAAGAGGAAAGCAAAGGGGAAGAAGAGGAAGTTGATGGAGGTGTAGTTATAGAAGATAGATCAGTAAATGAGGAGTGTATGTCTTGTTTGTAAAGTAGTCAACAAAGTGGCTTGGTAGAAGGGTGGATGAGGGGCAGGGGGTCAAGGAGGTTGGAGAAGATGGAGAAGAGTTTTTTGGGGTTAGAAAAAGAGCACAGCTATATGCAACCCTGCAAAGACCCGAGTCTGCTCCTTCTGAAAGCCACCAGCACAAGCAACGCCCTCCTCGCTGGCTTTGCCCTGCTGATATTAAAATCTACTAATGATGATCAATTAATCCATTAGGGTTAATCCCACTTAATTGGCTACTGTATGTAATTCTACGTATGCTAACGTAGAATTAGTTCAACCAATCCCATTAAATTCAGTCGGACCCCGCCTTAGTAAGTTGAATCAACCCTAATAAATGAAGTGGATCCGACCAGGATAACAATGCTTAAAGAAAGCAGTTTAATCGTGTGGAAATACTTTCAAGGGTGTTATTAAGTGTGTGGAAATACAGAGTTTAATTAAGTTCTTTGAAAACTTTTTTAGATAAGGCTTACATTTTTATATTACAACCAAAGACGTGGTTTGGTTTTAAAATTTGAATTTAGTTTTAGTTTGACTAACACACCTTCATAATGGTTTACACACCGTGATTAAATCTCTCACGTTGTTTTAACTTCCACTCAGGTGGACTAAAGAGAGCCAGTGACTCACATGTCTGTTAGGCCCCAGGCCATGAAGCTGCTGTAGAAACCAGAGGGGCTGCATTCCAAGCTCAGCTTTACCTGCTGGGAGAAAAGGTGTGAGTGATGTTGTGAAATCTCGGAGAAAACCCTCAGAGGCTTTCCAGTCATATTGGTGGAAACATTCCAAAGGCCAACACTGAATGGGATTATGGAAAAATGTGTTCACCTTCTGTCACTAATAGCCGCCATTTGTGTTAATAAAGGTATGATCATATTATAAAATACAAAAAGCAGCACATTGACTGTACTTAGTGGCCATCAACATTAAAAACTGCTCTCTCTCTTGTATGAACGCTGTGACCATCTTCCACCCGTTCCCCTGCAGCCTCATATCCAGCGCCCGACGTGCAAAGGTGCGAGAGCCCGATCATCTTTTATTATTATTATTTTTATTCTTGTTCCTCTTTCATCGCGAACACGAGGTGCTTGAGCTACTGGGCAGCTCTTGAAATTGGGTATGCAAGGCAGTCGTGGAGAAAATAGCAATCAGATTGGGGTGTTGATGAGCTCCATAGCGCCCCCTTTAGAGTAGCCCTAACGTTGCATTTCACCTAGCTGTATGACATTTGGGAGGTATATAAAACATGATGGGGACATCAAATCCAGGTGGATATCAGTTTAAACCATTGTTCTCAACCTGTGGGAGGTATTTCAGGTGGGGCGAGATGCAGATTTTTAACGTCATGAATAAATACATGGAGAGATGCCTGTACTTTCATGGAAATGTTTACGTGAGGCCGTTAACATTGAGCATGAACTGAGAGTCGTATCAAATCTACAACCCGTTTATAAAGATGAGTAGAGGAAAGCAGCTCACTGCTCCACTAATACTGATGCAACCTGATGCTCATCTCACTCATTCTGTTTTGTTTGGCTCAGGTTGAACGTTATTGTAGTTTAAAAAGATATGCAGTGTAACACTCAGTAAACGTCTTTAACGTCTTAAAACGATATTCAATGCAAAACAGGTTCATTGCAGCCAATAGGCTTTTTTTGTGCCAAATATTAGTTATTTTTTGCACAGATAGAACATTATTTGCATTGTTCTAACAAAGTGATTCCACATGTTATTTGTTTTGGTCTGCAATCTGGTTTACTTGAAAGAGATTTACATTTTCTTTATTCTATTATTTGAAAAAGCACGGATGGAGGAGTCACAAAAAGTTATTTCAATTAAAATTCAGCATGGACCATTTTGTTACAATGTTGTTGAGGCGGTGGGGCGTGAACATTGTTCTTCCTCCAAAGTGGGGCGTGACAAAAAAGGTTTGAGAACCACTGCTTTAAACGGACGTGCTCTTGTTTGTTCATGCTGGTGGAACTCAGGGAAACAAGAATGAATTAAAGCTGCAGGCAGCCATGAGGGCGCATGTCGGGTCCTGCATGCCGGGGTCCTGCATGCCGGGGTCCTGCATGTCGGGGTCCTGCATGCCGGGGTCCTGCATGCCGGGGTCCTGCATGTCGGGGTCCTTCATGCCGGGTCCTGCATGTCGGGGTCCAGCATGTCGGGGTCCAGCATGTCGGGGTCCTGCATGCCGGGGTCCTGCATGCCGGGGGCCTGCATGTCGGGGTCCAGCATGTCGGGGTCCTGCATGCCGGGGTCCTGCATGTCGGGTCCTGCATGTCGGGGTCCTGCATGTCGGGGTCCTGCATGCCGGGGTCCAGCATGTCGGGGTCCTGCATGCCGGGTCCTGCATGCCGGGTCCTGCATGTCGGGGTCCTGCATGTCGGGGTCCTGCATGTCGGGGTCCTGCATGTCGGGGTCCAGCATGTCGGGGTCCAGCATGTCGGGGTCCTGCATGCCGGGGTCCTGCATGTCGGGTCCTGCATGTCGGGGTCCTGCATGTCGGGGTCCTGCATGTCGGGGTCCTGCATGCCGGGGTCCAGCATGTCGGGGTCCTGCATGTCGGGGTCCTTCATGCCGGGTCCTGCATGTCGGGGTCCAGCATGTCGGGGTCCAGCATGTCGGGGTCCTGCATGCCGGGGTCCTGCATGTCGGGGTCCAGCATGTCGGGGTCCAGCATGTCGGGGTCCTGCATGCCGGGGTCCTGCATGTCGGGTCCTGCATGTCGGGGTCCTGCATGTCGGGGTCCTGCATGTCGGGGTCCTGCATGCCGGGGTCCAGCATGTCGGGGTCCTGCATGCCGGGTCCTGCATGCCGGGTCCAGCATGTCAGCTGCGACCGTCAGACACAAGTTAGTGTGTCGTGCTGGAAATAATGTATTCCCCCACTTCCTGTATCTGTTCCAATCAGGTCACGTCTGCAGGAGCAGTTTGTTAACGTACAGCTCCTTGAATCAAGACATTTTTAAAATAAAGGCCGACTTCCTGTTGGGTATATCGCTTTGCCTCCGCTCCCACTGCGTCAGTGTTTGGGCCATAGGCCATAATAATGATAATGATAATAATAATAATAATAATAACAACAAACATTGGAAGAACAATAGATCCTATGGGCCCTAACTCATTCATTTTCTCTGAGTATAAAACAGCTGGCACCTGCAATGTGGGGAAAAACAGGAAGGGCCTTATGAATACATAAAACAGTGTCTGACAGAGAGAGAGTATTACAATTATTTCCATAACTTAGTGCAGTGACAAACAGCTGAAACATGCAGGGATCAAATGTACCCAGAACCTAAGATTGTCTTCCACTATGCAGATACACATATTAATCCTATAATATAAACACATATTAATCCTATAACATGAACACATATTAATCCTATAATATAAACACATATTAATCCTATAACATAAACACATATTAATCCTATAACATGAACACATATTAATCCTATAACATGAACACATATTAATCCTATAATATGAACACATATTAATCCTATAACATGAACACATATTAATCCTATAATATGAACACATATTAATCCTATAACATGAACACATATTAATCCTATAACATGAACACATATTAATCCTATAATATGAACACATATTAATCCTATAACATAAACACATATTAATCCTATAATATAACACATATTAATCCTATAACATAAACACATATTAATCCTATAATATAACACATATTAATCCTATAATATAACACATATTAATCCCATAATATAACACATATTAATCCTATAATATAACACATATTAATCCTATAATATAACACATATTAATCCTATAACATAAACACATATTAATCCTATAATATAACACATATTAATCCTATAACATAAACACATATTAATCCTATAATATAACACATATTAATCCTATAACATAAACACATATTAATCCTATAACATAAACACATATTAATCCTATAATATAAACACATATTAATCCTATAACATGAACACATATTAATCCTATAATATAAACACATATTAATCCTATAATATAAACACATATTAATCCTATAATATAAACACATATTAATCCTATAATATAAACACATATTAATCCTATAATATAAACACATATTAATCCTATAATATAACACATATTAATCCTATAACATGAACACATATTAATCCTATAATATAAACACATATTAATCCTATAATATAAACACATATTAATCCTATAATATAAACACATATTAATCCTATAACATAAACACATATTAATCCTATAATATAAACACATATTAATCCTATAATATGAACACATATTAATCCTATAACATAAACACATATTAATCCTATAATATAAACACATATTAATCCTATAATATGAACACATATTAATCCTATAATATAACACATATTAATCCTATAATATGAACACATATTAATCCTATAATATAAACACATATTAATCCTATAATATAAACACATATTAATCCTATAATATAACACATATTAATCCTATAACATGAACACATATTAATCCTATAATATAAACACATATTAATCCTATAATATAAACACATATTAATCCTATAATATGAACACATATTAATCCTATAACATAAACACATATTAATCCTATAATATAACACATATTAATCCTATAATATGAACACATATTAATCCTATAACATGAACACATATTTCTCATGGACATGCCCACCTCAACAAGATATTCTTCTCTGTGACTCTTTATGTTTGTTTGTTTGTTTGTTTGTTTGTTGCCTTTATTTGATCCAGATTCAATTGCTACGTTTCACTTCTGCATTTTATTTCTTAAACTGCACTGCAACTTTTATTCATTTATTTATTTTATTTTTTAGCTTTTTGACTGTTTTAATGTTTTCTTAACTTTTTAAATCCTGTTTTCTCTGCATTATGTTTTGATGCTTTTATGTGAAGCACTTTGAATCTCCTCATTGTTGAAATGTGCTCTACAATAAACTGGCCTTGCCTTTGTGACGTTGTAGAGATGATGAGATTGTCAATATGTTTTCTGGATAGCTGAGTCTCAACATCCACCAGGAGGGAATAATCACAATCTGTACTTCATCACGCAGGATTACTCTTTTCCACACTAACGGAGTTTCTATTCATTTTTTCAATATACTGCAAGTGGATTTTTGTATTAAAACAAACTGAAACCAACAACTGCCAAAGAGGTAGAACATTGAGCTGAAGTGTTGCAGTGAATTGTCTCGTCTGTGTGACGTCGTGACAGAAGGCAGACGACCTCATCGCCCAACATCTCAGCAGCTGGACGTCACGTTGGAGCTTCATGGAGAAAACCTGCAGCTCCAGAGGATGGATCATGCTTTAGGGCAGGAAGTGGACCAGCTGATTGATTTCTACCCATATCTTATCAGGACATTATTCATGTAGCTAGCAGTGTCAGGCACTGACCACTAGGGGCCAGCCGTGAGCCGAGGCCACGAGGACAGAAAGCTGAAGCCTTCTCTGTGCAACGTGATACCTGAACTGTGTGTGTGTGTGTGTGTGTGTGTGTGTGTGTGTGTGTGTGTGTGTGTGTGTGTGTGTGTGTGTGTGTGTGTGTGTGTGTACACAGTGCAACAGAATCCTAAAGATTCATAAGCTTCATAAGCTCCTCATTAAATGCCTCGTTGTCCGGCATATATATATATATATATATATATATATATATATATATATATATATATATTGGACCGGTATAAGTCCTGTATATATATATATATATATATATATATATATATATATATATATATATATATATATATATATATATATATATATATTGGACCGGTATAAGTCCTGTATATATATTGGTCCTGTATAAGTCCTGTATATATATATATTGGTCCGGTATAAATCCTGTATATATATATATATATATATATATATATTGGTCCTGTATAAGTCCTGTATATATATATATTGGTCCGGTATAAATCCTGTATATATATATATATATATATATATATATATATATATATATATATTGGTCCTGTATATTGGTAAGTCAGATGCAGATACATTGAGGCTTCAGTCTGAAACCACACCCCTCACCTTGCTGCAGTTATTAAAGGCGTCATAGAAACATAACAGAGTCGTGTCATAACTGGTGCATTGTGCAATGTGATAAGTGATTTCAACTTCTATGGAAGAAGATAATAACCACTGCTTTATGTACTTCAATGCAACGCATTTCTAACGTATGTGATGACACAAAGCAAGCGACCACAGCTCAGTGTGGGTACGCAGGTCCGGATGGTGGGCCGGGTTAAGCCAGTCTCTTCATTTAATGAAACCCTGACTGATGAGGAGAACAGCAGAGCCGGTTTGTTGTGTTGATCAAGTTCTCAGGAAGGTTGGGGGCGTGGCCAGCAGCAGGTGGAATTCCCCTGAACTCACCTGCGTCCATCCCCCACTGCCGCTCCATATAAAGCAGCTCACAGCAGCAGGTGCATCACTGCCTCAGACAAAGCTCACACAGAGAACAGAATCATCAAATACAAGCTGGAACGGAGGATTGTCGTTGAGCCAGATTCCTTTGCATCATAGTGTGGCTCGTGCTGTGATCAGGTAAAAGACATTAGTTAACTATTTAGTGGAAATGTCAGAGAGGTCATTATGGTTGATGACAACCAGATGGTTGTCATCTATCTGTTTAACCAACAACGTGTTGATGGTACATGACGTCTCTTTCCTGCTGTGTGAACTGTAACTTGTGTCTCTCAGCGTCTCCATGGCGTCTCCGTGCCTCAGCAGCATCTTGACCCATGCCAACATCACCATGTACCAGACGGGTTCCCCTGAGGTCCCGCCAGAGCAGAGCAGCCCTGCAGCGTACAGCAGCGGTAAGAGGGACCTTCCTGTCTGCTCTCACTGCTGGAAGACTCAATTGTGTGAGACCAAAGACTGCAAGTGTCTGGTGTCTTGGCTGGGAAGCCTTTGTGAGCCTTTATCCTTCAGTCTGGGTTTCGTGGGCAGTTTCACCTGAAGACTAATCTCTACGTAAACACAGTCCTTTATTTTCAAGCCGGTGGGACTTTCAGCTCGCTGAACTCTGCTTTGACCTCATTTAGTGTCGGCTCAATCATTTACCAGGCCAATGTTTAACTCGGCATAACCGTCCAACAGGAAAACGCTGCCGCCTCATAGTTGGAACAGCGACGACTTTGTTTGTCTGACCTTAGAGACACACATGCAGGGTGGTGATGCTGGTATCAGTCTCACCCTGACAGCTGGCAGGGAGACATGCAGTACATCTAACAAGCAATGTGTTGCACCTTCTCTGATGTAGGAATGAAAATATACTGTTTTACTGCCATTTATATCCAGAAATGCTCAGTGCTGGTCAGTGCAAAGAGGGATCCTTCCATAAACACTCATCCCATAATGCCTGTGTGTCTGCAGGCCAGTGGTACAGGCATATCAACCCTCTCTGCTGGACAGCAGACCACGTTCTGGAGTGGATCAGCGACCACGTGGAGAGCACACAGTTTGATGCGAGCACCCTGAGTCTGGCCTACTGCGCCATGGACGGGCCCTCGCTCTGCCAGAGGAACCGGGACGAGATCACCGACATCTTCGGCCCGCAGCTCGGCCTCCACCTCCACCAGAGTCTGGAAGCACACAGGACCAAATTCGGTAAAACTGCATGTGTCATGGGGAATGATTTGTAGAATTGTAAAATATATACACTATATATTTGACTGCTAGACAGTCCAGGGTTGGCCTGTGTTGGAGTTCATCCATACGTTACAGCTAACAATAACCTTCATCTCCTCGTGTCAGAGCTCATGTCCGGACCAGAGCTGAACGAGACCTGCCAGCTCCTGGACAACTTCCTGGACAACCTAAACTTCCCTTTGCTCAGCACCATTCGCTTTGGCCAAGGTAGATATTGTCTATGTTACAAACTAGCAGACATCCATATTGTGTGGAAATCATGATGCTAATGCTGCAACTCACTACCAACAGCTGAAGGAGCGGTCAGCAAGAGAGAGTTTGACTACAGCGACGAGTATAACTTCACCAGTCTGACCATGGAGCCCAAGACCCCCGTGGGAGACACGCAGTACCTGTCTGACAGCGAGTACAGCTCCTCCTCCAACAGTCAGTACTCCATTATCATCGCCTCTTCTGCCTCTCACTTTCTGAAGAGCGCTGTATGTCTAAGACATGTAACGCTGTATGTCTGAGACATGTAACGCTGTATGTCTGAAACATGTAACGCTGTATGTCTGAGACATGTAACGCTGTATGTCTGAAACATGTAACGCTGTATGTCTGGAACATGTAACGCTGTATGTCTGGAACATGTAACGCTGTATGTCTAAGACATGTAACGCTGTATGTCTGAGACATGTAACGCTGTATGTCTGAAACATGTAACGCTGTATGTCTGGAACATGTAACGCTGTATGTCTGAGACATGTAACGCTGTATGTCTGAAACATGTAACGCTGTATGTCTGGAACATGTAACGCTGTATGTCTGAGACATGTAACGCTGTATGTCTGAAACATGTAACGCTGTATGTCTGAAACATGTAACGCTGTATGTCTGGAACATGTAACGCTGTATGTCTGAAACATGTAACGCTGTATGTCTGGAACATGTAACGCTGTATGTCTGGAACATGTAACGCTGTATGTCTGGAACATGTAACGCTGTATGTCTGAAACATGTAACGCTGTATGTCTGGAACATGTAACGCTGTATGTCTGGAACATGTAACGCTGTATGTCTGAAACATGTAACGCTGTATGTCTAAGACATGTAACGCTGTATGTCTGAAACATGTAACGCTGTATGTCTGAAACATGTAACGCTGTATGTCTGGAACATGTAACGCTGTATGTCTGGAACATGTAACGCTGTATGTCTGAAACATGTAACGCTGTATGTCTAAGACATGTAACGCTGTATGTCTGAAACATGTAACGCTGTACGTCTGAAACATGTAACGCTGTATGTCTGAAACATGTAACGCTGTATGTCTGGAACATGTAACGCTGTATGTCTGGAACATGTAACGCTGTATGTCTGAAACATGTAACGCTGTATGTCTAAGACATGTAACGCTGTATGTCTGAAACATGTAACGCTGTATGTCTGAAACATGTAACGCTGTATGTCTGGAACATGTAACGCTGTATGTCTGGAACATGTAACGCTGTATGTCTGAAACATGTAACGCTGTATGTCTAAGACATGTAACGCTGTATGTCTGAAACATGTAACGCTGTATGTCTGAGACATGTAACGCTGTATGTCTGAAACATGTAACGCTGTATGTCTGGAACATGTAACGCTGTATGTCTGAAACATGTAACGCTGTATGTCTAAGACATGTAACGCTGTATGTCTGAAACATGTAACGCTGTATGTCTGAGACATGTAACGCTGTATGTCTGGGACATGTAACGCTGTATGTCTGAGACATGTAACGCTGTATGTCTGGGACATGTAACGCTGTATGTCTGGGACATGTAACGCTGTATGTCTGGGACATGTAACGCTGTATGTCTGGAACATGTAACGCTGTATGTCTGAAACATGTAACGCTGTATGTCTAAGACATGTAACGCTGTATGTCTGAAACATGTAACGCTGTATGTCTGAGACATGTAACGCTGTATGTCTAAGACATGTAACGCTGTATGTCTGAAACATGTAACGCTGTATGTCTGGGACATGTAACGCTGTATGTCTGAAACATGTAACGCTGTATGTCTGGAACATGTAACGCTGTATGTCTGAAACATGTAACGCTGTATGTCTAAGACATGTAACGCTGTATGTCTGAAACATGTAACGCTGTATGTCTGAGACATGTAACGCTGTATGTCTGGGACATGTAACGCTGTATGTCTGGGACATGTAACGCTGTATGTCTGGGACATGTAACGCTGTATGTCTGGGACATGTAACGCTGTATGTCTGAAACATGTAACGCTGTATGTCTAAGACATGTAACGCTGTATGTCTGAAACATGTAACGCTGTATGTCTGGGACATGTAACGCTGTATGTCTGAAACATGTAACGCTGTATGTCTGGAACATGTAACGCTGTATGTCTGGAACATGTAACGCTGTATGTCTGAAACATGTAACGCTGTATGTCTGGGACATGTAACGCTGTATGTCTGGAACATGTAACGCTGTATGTCTGAAACATGTAACGCTGTATATCTAAGACATGTAACGATGTATGTCTAAGACATGTAACGCTGTACGTCTGGAACATGTAACGCTGTACGTCTGAAACATGTAACGCTGTATGTCTAAGACATGTAACGATGTATGTCTAAGACATGTAACGCTGTATGTCTGGAACATGTAACGCTGTACGTCTGAAACATGTAACGCTGTATGTCTGGAACATGTAACGATGTATGTCTAAGACATGTAACGCTGTATGTCTAAGACATGTAACGCTGTATGTCTGAAACATGTAACGATGTATGTCTGAGACATGTAACGCTGTATGTCTAAGACATGTAACGCTGTATGTCTAAGACATGTAACGCTGTATGTCTAAGACATGTAACGCTGTATGTCTGGAACATGTAACGCTGTACGTCTGAAACATGTAACGCTGTATGTCTAAGACATGTAACGCTGTATGTCTGAAACATGTAACGCTGTATGTCTGAAACATGTAACGCTGTATGTCTGAGACATGTAACGCTGTATGTCTGAAACATGTAACGCTGTATGTCTGAAACATGTAACGCTGTATGTCTGAGACATGTAACGCTGTATGTCTGAAACATGTAACGCTGTATGTCTGAAACATGTAACGCTGTATGTCTGAGACATGTAACGCTGTATGTCTGAAACATGTCTCGTGTCGTGCTCAGGTGGCACGTTCGACTCCTCCAGCCTCGACACACAGGAGTCCGGCAGCGGAGAGTCCGACCCAGAGTTCTCCTACCCTCTGATCTCCAGTGAGTACCGAGCAGACGAACGCTTGTTTGGAAGGTTGTTTCCCGTGTTTCAGTCTTTAATGAAGTGTTGTGTTGACAGAGGCACACATCAAAACAGAAAAAGGGGAGTGTCGACTGAAGCGACCACGAGGGCGACCTCCCAAGGTCAGCAGAGAGCACGCCAGCAGCGTGTTCGATCACCCCAAGAAAAACAAACACGGTAAGGCCATGTGTGCAGCATCCTGTCATCCATCATGTCAACACTGTTCAGAAAGGCCTGCACACTGAACTGTTTCACAGATTCATATCTGTCTGATTTGCCTGCGTATGCATATAGACCCACACACACATTGAGCTGATTGTCCCTCCGTTGTCTGCAGCGCCCCGAGGAACTCACTTATGGGAATTCATCAGGGACATCCTGGTCCAGCCCGAGAGGAACCAGGGCCTGATGAAGTGGGAGGACCGGCGCGAGGGCGTCTTTAAGTTCCTGAAGTCCGAGGCTGTGGCTCAGATGTGGGGCCAGAAGAAGAAGAACAGCAGCATGACGTACGAGAAGCTGAGCCGCGCCATGAGGTGAGTTCAAGGAGCAGCTGAGCGTTGTACGTGGGAGCGTCTCATTGGAGCTGAAAGGATTAAGCTTTATGTGCTTCAGAAAGTATTTTCTAGAATTGTGTGGAGATGTTTTTTCTCTGATGATGACGAGCTCAAAGGAAGTATTACTTCCTTTGACTCCTTTTAATCCTGCCTGGCCACTAATGGAAGAGTATTACCAGAAACCACTTTTGACATTTTAATTGACTAACAAGTGCTTTAAATGAGTGAAGGAAGGGAACTACAGACTGTGTCACACCTGGACTAACTGCATCTCCTCCTCTCTCAGGTATTACTATAAGAGGGAGATCTTGGAGCGAGTCGATGGCCGGAGGCTTGTTTACAAATTTGGAAAGAACTCGAGCGGCTGGAAGATTGAGGAAATTGGCATATGACTGATCCGTCACCGACTGGGTAGAAGCCAACAAGCCAACCAGAGCAGTAGTTCAGGAACTATAATCCATTGTGTGGCTTGTCTGGAAAAAGAAAGAATTCTTCCCATGATGTTTAAGACACTAACTTCCTCTTAGAAGGAAGGTGTTGCAGAAAATGTAAGCCATTGTTTTTGGCTCTAGTAGGTTTTATGAACCAATATTAATGTTGTGTTTGTCGCTGCCTGTGTGTGTGCAGCAACTCAAGTAGACATCGCTTCAAAAGCAAACTTTTTACGATTGTACAGAATGAACTGGTGTTTTGTTTCTTCAGTGATGCAGGACTTCCTCTTCAGTGGGTTTGGGCATTGGTGACATAATGTTATCGTTTTCTTACTTTCATATATTGCTGTTTTAAAGGGTGACACGTTCACCATCTATTGTTAATTTAAAATCAGTTGTGGAACTGACTGTTGAGACACATTAGGAAAAGTATTTTTCTGATAAACATTAATACAGTAGCATTGTGCTCTGTATGCTAGTCATGTTATCTTAGGGTAGAAAGTAGTTTCTCAGTAACTATATCGCACAATTTGCATTATTCAGTCAGTTCCACACTGTTTTTGTGATCAGTTTGTGTATTAGTGATTGATCTACTTTAATGTCTTGAATGTCTTGAATGTCTTGAGATATATATATATGTGTGTGTGTGTGTGTGTGTGTGTGTGTGTGTGTGTGTGTGTGTGTGTGTGTGTGTGTGTGTGTGTGTGTGTGTGTGTGTGTGGCGTAAATCTCCATTGATAATGTCTGTTGATTATTGGCATGCTGTTTTTATAGAAATACATTTTGACACGTACATGCTGTTGTGGGTTTGGTCTTTACAGCTGGCATCTTGTATGAACTGAACCTTTAAAACCACAAACACACCTTCAACACTGACCTCCTAACTCTGGTGGGCATCAGTCAAATTACAGGAGGGGAAAACATTACAAAATAATAATGCTTCAGCATTCAGGGCCAGCTGGCAGTGGGGCTGATTTGTCAGATAATATTTAATGATTATTGAGTGCGTTGAGTAGGTAGCTGGGACTGTAATTATCAGAAGGGACAAGACTTGAATGACAATAAAAAACTTTCTGTACTCTAAACCGTATACATTTGACTGAAATCTGGTTTTATCCTTATGCCAGTTCCTTAAAACTTCTCAAAAATGATCATGAGGAACATGAACAGGAGCGTGGCTTTTGTTGGAAGTCACAGCTGTGAAGCGAGTGGAAAACAATGATGGGCGCGATACCTCAGACAGGGACTAATGAAACAGATTAGATAATGTGTCATCTCATTACAGATGTACTCATATTCCACCCACCTAAACAATACTATAAGCAGCAGTGTTGGTTTATAGATTGACGTGCTCTTTTATAGACTGGCCAGCAATCACAAAGACGGATGAAAGTCATTTCCCCGCAATGTTATGAATAGATTATTCAGAAGTAAAACGACTTCTTCATATATAAACCGTATATGGTGTGTGTGAGCTCCTCTAAACTAGTAACTAGCATGCACCTGGGTACAGAATCCATGCACAATAACATCATGAAAACAGGGTTTCATTCTTATCCATGTTGTAAACTCATCATTGTGGTGCCATAAGAACCAGTAACACCTGTTTACTGGAATGGTTTCAGAAAATGCCAGTGTTGCACAATGGCTCCTTTTAACTGGCACCATTGGACAGCGTTACGCAATCCAGCGCTTCCAAATGAACCGTGTGACATGTCTCTTCTGTGTGAGCGTCAACCAGCATGGAGAAAGCAGGCACTCTGTGGGGTTGTGCATTGTGTGTGTGTCACATGATGACAGCCATAATGGTCTTTGACAGCTGTGTGAAGTACCTGACTGAAGACACTGATGTTATTCTTACGACATTCCTCACAAACACTGATTTGTGTGTTTTGCACACTTGTCTGCTTCTAACCGACACTGCAGACTGGTTTCTGGTTTCAGCTCGGTGTGAACAGGTTTGGCCTGTTGGAGATGACATGATAGCATCTGTGGAGTCTATTGTATGAGAACTTCCTGTTTTATCTGATGCTTCTGCAGCAATGCAGGAACTATGGTGACACTCATGTCTTGCAGAAAAAAGGGGAAATTATATTTTTCTATACATAAAAACAATTATATTTCTAAGGCTATTGAAAGACAGAAACATGTCCTAACCTCATATTCTCACTTTCTAGTTCCAGGGTCACACTTACACTCGGCCACTTTCCATTTAAAAACAAGCTCTACATCTTGTCTCTGTGACATGAGAGGACGGGCAGCAAGTGTCCTCTCATGTCACAGAGACAAGATCTTCAATACTTTCTGTCATATTCATGTAATGTGCTGTAACTCCGCTATTCATTCTGGTCACATGACATCTATTGCTTCTGTCCATCAGGAGAGGGATCCTCCTCTGTTGCTCTCCTGAAGGTTTCTTCCCTTTTTTCCCTGTGAAAGGGTTTTTACTATCTTTATTTGGGGAGTTTTTCCTGATCCGATGTGAGGTCCCGGGACAGGATGTTATGTTACAGATTGTAAAGCCCTCTGAGGATAACTCGTATTTGTGATTTTGGGCTATACAATGGTCCGTTTCTCCTCTGTGGACTGGAAACATTACTAAATCTGGTCTTTCTTCTTAAATCTTCATTTGATGTCTGGAGATAGCAGTGTGCTGGTCCAAACCTACAGACCCAGTTAATGCTGTTCACAGTCCAGCTATGAACACCATGGATCACATATGTGTGGTTTTAGATGTTTAAAAACACGGTCATCATAATTATTCCACACACAGGGCCTCAGAGCTCAATCTGCTGTGTTTCTATGAAGCCTGTGAACCGTCCTGCAGATCCTCTGCTGCTCAGTGTGGAATATCCATCCAGAACCCGGTCACCAGGCCAGCCTTATGAGATAGTATAATACGGGTAGATCAAATCAAGCATTCTGATTGGTTGAGAGTGAGTCACGGGGTGTACTTTATTCAGCCATAAAGTACTGTACAGCCTGTTTACATGTAGAGCGTTCCATATCAGTGATCACTTAAAATAACAGCTAGATTTAAATTGTGTGACCGTTAGTTGTCATTTCAAGCTTGACAGTTAAAAACATGTTTGGTGTAAACTTTGATGTCGTCACGTCCGCAGTAACGACTCAGACGTTGGTTTCCTTAACTTGCAGGTTTATTGCTTGAATGTTCACAGTATTGCAACGGGGCTCTTCGCTAACAGTAAGTTAGCTCAAACGGAACAGCTAACAAGCTCACGTAGCATCCCCCACACTAGCATAACGAACGACAACACACACGTCACTTCCTCCCTAACCACCCGCCTACCCCCCTACTCCACCAATCACAGGCCGCAACCCTACCAAGAAGCCCGCTGCAGACTAGTTAGCGGGGAGCGAGTGCATAAAACCGGAAACTAAGATGAGGAATGAAAAGGGTTTGATCACAACATCGTGATAATTTCCAGTGAGAGATAATTACGTCGGTAATTTCCCGACGCGAGGCGAGTTCTCTAAACATCATGGAGGAGAAACATGACGGAGAAAAGACGGACAGAAGCAGCGAGAGCACTTCTTTACATCGGTGCTGAGCGTCATCCTCCACCCTGCTTTCAACCGGCCTGGCAGTCAGTTTTATAGTCCAGTCAGTTTTATAGTCCCGTATGTGCGTCCCGTACACATAGGGGACTATTTTCTCTGTCGCTGAAATGCGATACACAACGTTTGGTGGCTACAACTATTTTGTGCTGAAAGGCAGCTTACTATTACATTTATAAAGTCGCAGGTACCCGTATTATAAAAGCAATAAGGTACTCGAGGCAGTACTGTATCTACAATAATGTACAGTTCAAGGGTTTGCTAACAACTCCCTTGAACTGTACATTACTGACGATACAGTACTGCCTCTCGTACCTTATTGCTTAAGTATCTCTGCTTTCTTTCACATTTTATCTTTATCAGCTAATTCATTCTTTAGAAAACATGAACTGACTTGATGACTGACATTAGACTACCACACATGTCAACGCTGCTTCAAGGCAGTAATCTCAGACATTTATCTTGTTGTATCTTTTGAGGAAGGAAATAAATGAACTGGTTGTGTCACTGGAACCAGATCCCCTGGGGTCCTGGTGACGCCGGCTGAAAGCCAGAGCTGTCCAATCCCTGCATGACTGTAGCTGTCAGTCCTTGTGATTCATGTTTCCACCTCTTTGTCTGTTTATAGAACGCAGTGTGAACGCTAAATGAACCACAAATGAAACCTAACAATGGACCTACGCCAAAAAACACTGGCACCCTGAAAACTAGAGCCTGGTGTTGAGGGAGTGAATCAGAGACAAACATAGTTCAGAGTCTAAACTTCAGAGTCTAAACTTTAGAGTCTAAACTTTAGAGTCTAAACTATGTTTGTCTCACAGCTGAGAGTGACGGTCCTTTAGTCGATCGTTCCTCTTCCACTCAGAGATAATATAACTAAACTGAGAGCAACACACCTGATGTAATTATCACTCACTGCCATTGTTTAATCTATCGATTAACTTTAACTAAGCACGGTACACATACACATACACACACACACACACACACACACACACACACACACACACACACACACACACACACACACACACACACACACACACACACACACACACACACTCTGCTCTCCTCCCTCTTGGTCAACATACCTGTCTGGCAGGTGGATTGGCCTCCAGCCAGGATGTGAGTGCAGCACGTAGCTTACTGGAAACTTCATGATCCGTGCCAGAAGAAACACAACAGAGGGAAGGAGGGGTGGATTTTTACTGCGATGATCTCAGCGCATTGTCACTGGATAAACACAGTTATGTCCCAGTTACTTATTAAACTAACCTCTTACACTTTCAGTTCGTGCCCCACACGCAACCATGTTGAATCAAACCAGTGCAGCCATGTACTACTTCATTCTATTCAACTAGTTAAAGTGCTTAATGCCTACTCAGGGTTGTATAGAATAACTGTTATATCATGACAGGAAACATACAGTTTCTAATACTACTAGTTATATCTTTATAAGTACTGTTATTATGGTAAAAGTAATCTTTTAGGAAACATTTCTGACAGCTTGCGGTTGCTGCCAAAGCTTCCTCAGGCGACGTCCAATCCAACCAGCTGTCCAACTGAAGTAGGATCATCTCATCACATCCCAACAGTGGGGATTGTAGTTCAAATAGAGGAAATGTAGCAACATGTCTTGATAAATATACTAAGCTTTGCTGTCTAATGTCATCATGAACGTTTATGGTCCCAGACCAGACAATCAGACCTCATGCCGCTCCGAAGCGTTTCTGATTACGGAACAGAGATCACAGTAGTCCAGCAGACAGCCCTCTGCTGGAGCTGAGAAACACGATGCCGTGCAACCAGTCACCTTTTACACGTTAATACATGACCTCGTCCGTTAAATGACACGCCTGAGTGAAGTCAGCTTTTCATCAGCAATGGTGGTTGTTGAAAAGGAAGAAAACAAAAGCCACGATCCACCACTATTTAATGACCTCATCAAAGTTGTTTTGTTTGAGACCAGGAGCAGCGGAAATGACACCCTGTGTGTTTAGTGTTGGATGTTTTATATGAGGGAATACGCAAAGAAAAACAAGTGAGGAAGTGGAGAGTAGCAGACAAGAGAAAGTTCAGTGTTCAGAACTGTTCTGATTATTGACCCTGTTTTAACATGTCTACTTGTGCATAGTAGCCTCTGTTTTAACATGTCTACTTGTGCATAGTAGCCTCTGTTTTAACATGTCTACTTGTGCATAGAGGCCTCTGTTTTAACATGTCTACTTGTGCATAGTAGCCTCTGTTTTAACATGTCTACTTGTGCATAGTAGCCTCTGTTTTAACATGTCTACTTGTGCATAGTAGCCTCTGTTTTAACATGTCTACTTGTGCGTAGTAGCCTCTGTTTTAACATGTCTACTTGTGCATAGAGGCCTCTGTTTTAACATGTCTACTTGTGCATAGTAGCCTCTGTTTTAACATGTCTACTTGTGCATAGAGGCCTCTGTTTTAACATGTCTACTTGTGCATAGAGGCCTCTGTTTTAACATGTCTACTTGTGCATAGAGGCCTCTGTTTTAACATGTCTACTTGTGCATAGAGGCCTCTGTTTTAACATGTCTACTTGTGCATAGAGGCCTCTGTTTTAACATGTCTACTTGTGCATAGAGGCCTCTGTTTTAACATGTCTACTTGTGCATAGTAGCCTCTGTTTTAACATGTCTACTTGTGCATAGAGGCCTCTGTTTTAACATGTCTACTTGTGCATAGTAGCCTCTGTTTTAACATGTCTACTTGTGCATAGTAGTCTCTGTTTTAACATGTCTACTTGTGCATAGTAGTCTCTGTTTTAACATGTCTACTTGTGCATAGAGGCCTCTGTTTTAACATGTCTACTTGTGCATAGAGGTCTCTGTTTTAACATGTCTACTTGTGCATAGTAGCCTCTGTTTTAACATGTCTACTTGTGCGTAGTAGCCTCTGTTTTAACATGTCTACTTGTGCATAGAGGCCTCTGTTTTAACATGTCTACTTGTGCATAGAGGCCTCTGTTTTAACATGTCTACTTGTGCATAGAGGCCTCTGTTTTAACATGTCTACTTGTGCATAGTAGTCTCTGTTTTAACATGTCTACTTGTGCATAGAGGCCTCTGTTTTAACATGTCTACTTGTGCATAGAGGCCTCTGTTTTAACATGTCTACTTGTGCATAGTAGCCTCTGTTTTAACATGTCTACTTGTGCATAGTAGTCTCTGTTTTAACATGTCTACTTGTGCATAGAGGTCTCTGTTTTAATATGTCTACTTGTGCATAGTAGCCTCTGTTTTAACATGTCTACTTGTGCATAGAGGCCTCTGTTTTAACATGTCTACTTGTGCATAGAGGCCTCTGTTTTAACATGTCTACTTGTGCATAGTAGCCTCTGTTTTAACATGTCTACTTGTGCATAGTAGTCTCTGTTTTAACATGTCTACTTGTGCATAGAGGTCTCTGTTTTAACATGTCTACTTGTGCATAGAGGCCTCTGTTTTAACATGTCTACTTGTGCATAGTAGTCTCTGTTTTAACATGTCTACTTGTGCATAGTAGCCTCTGTTTTAACATGTCTACTTGTGCATAGTAGCCTCTGTTTTAACATGTCTACTTGTGCATAGAGGTCTCTGTTTTAATATGTCTACTTGTGCATAGTAGCCTCTGTTTTAACATGTCTACTTGTGCATAGTAGCCTCTGTTTTAACATGTCTACTTGTGCATAGAGGCCTCTGTTTTAACATGTCTACTTGTGCATAGTAGCCTCTGTTTTAACATGTCTACTTGTGCATAGAGGCCTCTGTTTTAACATGTCTACTTGTGCATAGTAGCCTCTGTTTTAACATGTCTACTTGTGCATAGTAGCCTCTGTTTTAACATGTCTACTTGTGCATAGTAGTCTCTGTTTTAACATGTCTACTTGTGCATAGAGGCCTCTGTTTTAACATGTCTACTTGTGCATAGTAGCCTCTGTTTTAACATGTCTACTTGTGCATAGTAGTCTCTGTTTTAACATGTCTACTTGTGCATAGAGGCCTCTGTTTTAACATGTCTACTTGTGCATAGTAGCCTCTGTTTTAACATGTCTACTTGTGCATAGTAGTCTCTGTTTTAACATGTCTACTTGTGCATAGTATCCCCTGCCATAAGTCTGTCTGTCTCTGAGGGAAGGCCAGACATTGCAATCAGATTGCTTCAAAACAAAACCTGGAGCCACCTTTGCCCATGTGATAATCCAGATTTGTCAAGGCCAGTCTTTGATGGAAGTTAAATGCAACTTTTAGTGTTGGCAGTAAAAGTTATAAAAAGCAAGCATTGCATACTTCCTGGCATGAGCCTGAGATAGTAGCATCATAGCCAGGGAGTGGCTTCTGTACTATCAGTTAAATGACTTTCTGCCTGGAAACATCGTAAACTGACAGGAAGGAGGAATGGTTCTGTGCCAGAACATTTGGTGGAACTGTGAGAGAACAGTACCACTAGGAACCACTTTCCTAGTGGTAGCTATCATTATTACAATGTGTTTACAAGTTAAAGGTCAAGCCAAAGAAGTAATACTGAATGTATGCAATTATATTAAAGAAACTACACTGGATATATTATGCATGTATATTAATGTAGAACACTGAATGTATTAGACGAGTTTAGCAGATAGAATTATTTGAAGTGAGGTAGAAAGTCAGGTAACGATCAGTGAAGCAGTAGGAAAGGACACGCTCAGGAATGTGAGGTGCAATAAAGCGGTGGAAGTAGAATGAAACAACATGTAAGGACCGTCTGAAGAGGAGCAGGAAGAGGAGAACTTTCTAAATTGATCGACAAATTTTCTCGCGGACTATCGAACAGACTTTAGACAACGGTAGTCTGGACGATGGGATGTATTTAAGGCCCTGTTCCGCGGAATATTCTTTATCGTACTTCAAAGTGTTGTTCAATCTGTAATTATGTTTGCTATACTTTTTACATAAACCAATTTTATCATCAATGGAGAAGAACCTGTCCCCCCAGAGCCCATGCTGGGACGGAGTACGGGGCTAAGGGGGTGGTGTCTGCAGGTGTGAATGGGTGAATGATGACAAGTAGTGTTAAAGAGCTTTGAGTGGTCTGAAAACTAGAAAAGATCTACAGTCCATTTACCATTTCATTCCAAATCAGAGCATTGATTTAGCAGCAAACAACTACTAGTAACTTTAGTCCTGTGCCAGACTTATTCAGTTCAAGGTGGTCCATAGGATGCACTTCAGTAACAGCAGACTAGCTCACCTGTTCCCAGACCGTGATGCAGGATGTAACCGCTGTGACTATTCTCAAGCAGGGTTTACCACACATGTTGTGGGCGTGTCCTAAACTTGGACAGTTCTGGTGCTATGTTTTTAATATCTTAACTCTAGTTTTAGGGATCAAGCTACAACCGTGCCCTCTTCTGGCAATCTTTGGAATCCCTGCCAAACCCATCCTATATAGTACCAAAGAAAATGATATCATTTCTTTACCACTCTTCTGGCTCGTCACAGAATACTGCTTGCTTGGAAGTCCACCATCTCAGTCTGCCTGGCTTAAGGATGTAATGTTTTTCCCGAGTCTCGAAAAAATAAAATATACACTTTGAGGCTGTAATGACCATTTCATGGGGAAGTGGCAGCCTTTAATTTCCTATTTCCAAGACCTGTCAGTGTTGCCCAATGGCAACACTGATTTCCTTCATCTGATTTCCTTCATCTGATTCACTGTAACCAAATCTATGTACTACCAACTCTGTGAACAAACGTAAAGGCCAGGTGTGTGGGTGAGTGTGTTTTGATTCATTCTTTTTCCTTATTTTCTACTTTTTACTTTTATTATTATTTGTATTTCCTCTAATTTTTTACTTTACGTTGTCTGTTTGCTCTACTTTCCTGTCACTTTCTTCATTACTATTGCAAACAGATCAACGCACCAATAAAGTAAAAATTAAAAAAGTAATGGCGACCTACTACACACCCAAGTTCAGCAGCATCGTTAGAGCCTTTAGAATGTACTCATGTAAAATGAGATCTCAATTTCAAGAGGACTTACCTTCGGGGCGCCCAGTAGACCTCTTTAGTAATCCCTAAAACCACAGCACATGTCTGAAATCCCTTCACCATCGTCAGATTTGTTGAGATCTTCATCAATTATGTATATTAATAATAATACTTTAATTTTATATAGCGCTTTTCTAAATACTCAAAGATGCTTTACATAGGACAGAGACAAACAGAACAAAACAAAAAATACCCTAACCCACCACCAGTGGGGCTGGGTCACTGCGACGCGGGCCTAGCGGACATAACGGGCATAACGGGCCTAGCAGGCCTAGCGGACATAACGGGCATAACTGGCCTAGCAGGCCTAGCGGACATAACGGGCATAACGGACCTAGCGGACCTAGCGGGCATAACGGGCCTAGCGGGCATAACGGACCTAGCGGACCTAGCGGGCATAACGGGCCTAGCGGACCTAGCGGGCATAACGGGCCTAGCGGGCATAACGGGCATAACGGACCTAGCGGACCTAGCGGGCATAACGGACCTAGCGGGCATAACGGACCTAGCGGATCTGAAGACGTTCCTTTGCCATATGAATGGATCTTATATTTATATTCGAAATAATGCTTTTTTTGGTGAATTATTTATATTAATCTGATGAGGATCAGGGGGGGGGGGGGGGTGGAGGAGAGAGAGAGCAGTAGTGTGTAGCATGCCGTGAACTTACATTTACGTTGAGATCGGTCGACCAATGACAGTTCTCTCTACAGTCAGAGCTTGCGCAAGAAGGTGGAACGTGAGGGAGATACCATTTCCAAAACTTTTAAGGGGGTAATAACTATTTTCCCGGACGTACCATTTCCAAAACTTGTAAGGGGGTAATAACTATTTTCCCCGACGTAGCAAAATCCCGGACGTTTTTGGAATCCCTGCCGGACGCTTTTTTTAGGTCTCGAAAAGAGGACATGTCCGGGAAAAAGAGGACGTCTGGTCACCCTAATTATTATTCCTTCATATTTCCTTTTTACCAGCATTTTGAAAATGTACATTAATTACAGACAGCACAGTCTTCTCAAGTAAAGTCACCGTGTAACGCTACGTGACTTTAAGAGGGAAGTAGGGACACTTTCCTGCTCTAGTCAGCTAACGTTAGTGTTACTAATATTACCAAAATGTAGTATTTTCACTTTAAGTTGTGATATAAATCATTTGGCTTCATATAGTTGATACATGGTATAAGTTTAGTGTAACTTGTAAATTATTTGGAATCGTTTATGTGTGACGCTGTGTGTGTGTGTGTGTGTGTGTGTGTGTGTGTGTGTGTGTGTGTGTGTGTGTGTGTGTGTGTGTGTGTTGCTGCTCGTTAGCTAAGGCTAGCTCCATGGAGAAGTGTTGACTCTTTTCTCTCTTGCTAGCTACCGTGCGGCACAACGTGGCACGAGTAACGTTACCGAGCACCACTGAAGGAGAACCAGAACGTTGTGAGTGAACCAGAACTACACAACAGGTCAGACAGCACAACAGGTCAGACTTTTACACACACAACATGCGTGTGTTTTCTGGGCTAACGCTACATGGTAGGACAGACTGCAGCAGCTGGTGTAACGTTGATACGTTGCTGCTAGCTTAACCCTGCTGTCGTGTTCGGGTCTAATCTGACCGATTTACAACTTTAATCAATCATAAATATTGTGTTTTACATCTGATTGCCTCAAGACCTCATGATATCCTCCACACTAGACATTTAAACATATAAAGTTGCTGATCACATTCCCCACCCTCCCTCACACACACACACACACACACACACACACACACACACACACACACACTTGTTCGCAGCCCCATATATAAAGTTGTACACATTTCAAACTTCAACCAAAGCATCAGGTGTTTGTTATGTGAACCATCTCTGTCCTGCTTCATGTGCCCATCCCCCCACGTGAACCACACCTTCCAGACTAAACAATGCTTATCTTCTCACTTTCCCCCTAAATATACCTGGAACATCAAAGTAAGGGTTTCTTTCATGTCTCTCCTAATAAAAACGGTACTATTGTTTATTGTGTGTTGCAGGAAACCTCCACCAGGCTGATGTTGAGGCCCAGGTGTCCCTGCTGAGCCTCAAGGCTCATCATGTTGGTAAGATCCCAGTACCAGACAAAACACCACATAGGCTGACATCGTCATAGTAGAAACATATTGTGGTATTTCTAATGGGAATCGGTAACCAATGTCTCTGTCCTTCCACTGCAGGGAAGAGACTCCAGTTCATGAAGAGACTCAGTTCATGTAGAGACTCAGTTCATGAAGAAGAGACTCAGTTCATGAAGAGACTCAGTTCATGAAGAAGAGACTCAGTTCATGAAGAGACTCAGTTCATGAAGAAGAGACTCAGTTCATGTAGAGACTCAGTTCATGTAGAGACTCAGTTCATGAAGAAGACTCAGTTCATGAAGAGACTCAGTTCATGAAGAGACTCAGTTCATGAAGAAGACTCAGTTCATGTAGAGACTCAGTTCATGAAGAAGAGACTCAGTTCATGAAGAAGAGACTCAGTTCATGTAGAGACTCAGTTCATGTAGAGACTCAGTTCATGAAGAAGACTCAGTTCATGAAGAGACTCAGTTCATGAAGAGACTCAGTTCATGAAGAAGACTCAGTTCATGAAGAGACTCAGTTCATGTAGAGACTCAGTTCATGTAGAGACTCAGTTCATGAAGAGACTCAGTTCATGAAGAAGACTCAGTTCATGTAGACTCAGTTCATGTAGAGACTCAGTTCATGAAGAAGACTCAGTTCATGTAGAGACTCAGTTCATGAAGAGACTCAGTTCATGAAGAAGACTCAGTTCATGTAGAGACTCAGTTCATGTAGAGACTCAGTTCATGAAGAAGAGACTCAGTTCATGAAGAGACTCAGTTCATGAAGAAGACTCAGTTCATGTAGAGACTCAGTTCATGAAGAAGAGACTCAGTTCATGTAGAGACTCAGTTCATGAAGAAGACTCAGTTCATGAAGAGACTCAGTTCATGTAGAGACTCAGTTCATGAAGAGACTCAGTTCATGAAGAGACTCAGTTCATGTAGAGACTCAGTTCATGAAGAGACTCAGTTCATGAAGAAGAGACTCAGTTCATGTAGAGACTCAGTTCATGAAGAGACTCAGTTCATGAAGAAGAGACACAGTTCATGAAGAGACTCAGTTCATGAAGAAGACTCAGTTCATATAGACTCAGTTCATGTAGAGACTCAGTTCATGAAGAAGACTCAGTTCATGTAGAGACTCAGTTCATGTAGAGACTCAGTTCATGAAGAAGAGACTCAGTTCATGTAGAGACTCAGTTCATGTAGAGACTCAGTTCATGGAGAGACTCAGTTCATGTAGAGACTCAGTTCATGTAGAGACTCAGTTCATGAAGAAGAGACTCAGTTCATGAAGAGACTCCAGTTCATGTAGAGACTCAGTTCATGAAGAGACTCAGTTCATGAAGAGACTCAGTTCATGTAGAGACTCAGTTCATATAGAGACTCAGTTCATGAAGAAGAGACTCAGTTCATGAAGAGACTCAGTTCATGAAGAAGACTCAGTTCATGTAGAGACTCAGTTCATGTAGAGACTCAGTTCATGAAGAAGACTCAGTTCATGAAGAAGAGACACAGTTCATGTAGAGACTCAGTTCATGAAGAGACTCAGTTCATGAAGAAGAGACACAGTTCATGTAGAGACTCAGTTCATGTAGAGACTCAGTTCATGAAGAGACTCAGTTCATGTAGAGACTCGGTTCATGAAGAGACTCAGTTCATGAAGAAGAGACACAGTTCATGTAGAGACTCAGTTCATGAAGAGACTCAGTTCATGGAGAAGACTCAGTTCATGTAGAGACTCAGTTCATGAAGAGACTCAGTTCATGAAGAGACTCAGTTCATGTAGAGACTCAGTTCATGAAGAAGAGACACAGTTCATGTAGAGACTCCAGTTCATGTAGAGACTCAGTTCATGAAGAAGAGACACAGTTCATGTAGAGACTCCAGTTCATGTAGAGACTCAGTTCATGTAGAGACTCAGTTCATGAAGAGACTCAGTTCATGAAGAGACTCAGTTCATGTAGAGACTCAGTTCATGTAGAGACTCAGTTCATGAAGAAGAGACACAGTTCATGAAGAGACTCAGTTCATGAAGAGACTCAGTTCATGTAGAGACTCAGTTCATGTAGAGACTCAGTTCATGAAGAAGAGACACAGTTCATGAAGAGACTCAGTTCATGTAGAGACTCAGTTCATGAAGAAGAGACTCAGTTCATGAAGAGACTCAGTTCATGAAGAAGAGACTCAGTTCATGAAGAGACTCAGTTCATGAAGAAGAGACTCAGTTCATGTAGAGACTCAGTTCATGTAGAGACTCAGTTCATGAAGAAGACTCAGTTCATGAAGAGACTCAGTTCATGAAGAGACTCAGTTCATGAAGAAGACTCAGTTCATGAAGAAGAGACTCAGTTCATGTAGAGACTCAGTTCATGTAGAGACTCAGTTCATGAAGAAGACTCAGTTCATGAAGAGACTCAGTTCATGAAGAGACTCAGTTCATGAAGAAGACTCAGTTCATGAAGAGACTCAGTTCATGTAGAGACTCAGTTCATGTAGAGACTCAGTTCATGAAGAGACTCAGTTCATGAAGAAGACTCAGTTCATGTAGACTCAGTTCATGTAGAGACTCAGTTCATGAAGAAGACTCAGTTCATGTAGAGACTCAGTTCATGAAGAGACTCAGTTCATGAAGAAGACTCAGTTCATGTAGAGACTCAGTTCATGTAGAGACTCAGTTCATGAAGAAGAGACTCAGTTCATGAAGAGACTCAGTTCATGAAGAAGACTCAGTTCATGTAGAGACTCAGTTCATGAAGAAGAGACTCAGTTCATGTAGAGACTCAGTTCATGAAGAAGACTCAGTTCATGAAGAGACTCAGTTCATGTAGAGACTCAGTTCATGAAGAGACTCAGTTCATGAAGAGACTCAGTTCATGTAGAGACTCAGTTCATGAAGAGACTCAGTTCATGAAGAAGAGACTCAGTTCATGTAGAGACTCAGTTCATGAAGAGACTCAGTTCATGAAGAAGAGACACAGTTCATGAAGAGACTCAGTTCATGAAGAAGACTCAGTTCATATAGACTCAGTTCATGTAGAGACTCAGTTCATGAAGAAGACTCAGTTCATGTAGAGACTCAGTTCATGTAGAGACTCAGTTCATGAAGAAGAGACTCAGTTCATGTAGAGACTCAGTTCATGTAGAGACTCAGTTCATGTAGAGACTCAGTTCATGTAGAGACTCAGTTCATGGAGAGACTCAGTTCATGTAGAGACTCAGTTCATGTAGAGACTCAGTTCATGAAGAAGAGACTCAGTTCATGAAGAGACTCCAGTTCATGTAGAGACTCAGTTCATGAAGAGACTCAGTTCATGAAGAGACTCAGTTCATGTAGAGACTCAGTTCATGTAGAGACTCAGTTCATGAAGAAGAGACTCAGTTCATGAAGAGACTCAGTTCATGAAGAAGACTCAGTTCATGTAGAGACTCAGTTCATGTAGAGACTCAGTTCATGAAGAAGACTCAGTTCATGAAGAAGAGACACAGTTCATGTAGAGACTCAGTTCATGAAGAGACTCAGTTCATGAAGAAGAGACACAGTTCATGTAGAGACTCAGTTCATGTAGAGACTCAGTTCATGAAGAGACTCAGTTCATGTAGAGACTCGGTTCATGAAGAGACTCAGTTCATGAAGAAGAGACACAGTTCATGTAGAGACTCAGTTCATGAAGAGACTCAGTTCATGGAGAAGACTCAGTTCATGTAGAGACTCAGTTCATGAAGAGACTCAGTTCATGAAGAGACTCAGTTCATGTAGAGACTCAGTTCATGAAGAAGAGACACAGTTCATGTAGAGACTCCAGTTCATGTAGAGACTCAGTTCATGAAGAAGAGACACAGTTCATGTAGAGACTCCAGTTCATGTAGAGACTCAGTTCATGTAGAGACTCAGTTCATGAAGAGACTCAGTTCATGAAGAGACTCAGTTCATGTAGAGACTCAGTTCATGTAGAGACTCAGTTCATGAAGAAGAGACACAGTTCATGTAGAGACTCCAGTTCATGTAGAGACTCAGTTCATGAAGAGACTCAGTTCATGTAGAGACTCAGTTCATGAAGAAGAGACACAGTTCATGTAGAGACTCAGTTCATGTAGAGACTCAGTTCATGAAGAGACTCAGTTCATGTAGAGACTCAGTTCATGAAGAAGAGACACAGTTCATGTAGAGACTCCAGTTCATGTAGAGACTCCAGTTCATGTAGAGACTCAGTTCATGAAGAAGAGACACAGTTCATGTAGAGACTCAGTTCATGTAGAGACTCAGTTCATGTAGAGACTCAGTTCATGAAGAAGAGACACAGTTCATGTAGAGACTCAGTTCATGTAGAGACTCAGTTCATGTAGAGACTCAGTTCATGTAGAGACTCAGTTCATGAAGAGACTCAGTTCATGAAGAAGAGACTCAGTTCATGTAGAGACTCCAGTTCATGTAGAGACTCAGTTCATGTAGAGACTCCAGTTCATGTAGAGACTCAGTTCATGAAGAGACTCAGTTCATGTAGAGACTCAGTTCATGAAGAAGAGACACAGTTCATGTAGAGACTCAGTTCATGTAGAGACTCAGTTCATGAAGAGACTCAGTTCATGTAGAGACTCAGTTCATGAAGAAGAGACACAGTTCATGTAGAGACTCAGTTCATGAAGAGACTCAGTTCATGAAGAAGAGACACAGTTCATGTAGAGACTCAGTTCATGTAGAGACTCAGTTCATGAAGAAGAGACTCAGTTCATGGAGAAGACGACCGTCCAGGGAGAGGATTCAGTTCAATACAGTAACAATAAAGTCAGTTATGGACTTTTTATTTTTCAGTTCAAATTGTTTTTATACATTTCTCCCTTTACCTGAATATTGTATTGCTTCCAGTGGTTGAATTTTACTGTTTAACTAGTTAAAACATGTTTAAATTGTCATAGTAACTTGAAGAAAGAGGAACATTTAAAATGTTGTATGTTAAATTTTTTTTTTTACAAACTAAAAACAAAATGTAAAATTTGTATTTAAAATGTTGAAATATTAAAATAAATGCTTTTTGTTGAAAAAAAACGGTGTATTCATTTTATAGTATGTAATTATTTTACTGTATTCATTTACAGTATTACAATGAATACAGTGATGCATAACAATAACTACTGTAATAACAAGCCTTACTGAGATTATTACTGTATAAATGACTGCAGTAGTTAGGTACTGTGATTCATTTTACAGTAAGCATACTGTAGAATATACTGCAGCTACTTACTTGCTAATTGCTGCCAGCTGGTTACTGTACATTCTACAGTAATCTTGTTACAGTGTGGTATAAGAGGAAGGGGCAGGACCGAATCTCAGGTTTTATTTTCTTATGTGGAACGGGACATCGGAACAGTCTTTGACCTCACGCTAGAACTCAAGTTAGACTTATGATTTTCTTTGTCCAATTCAAGAGAAAATAAATCAATGAAATGCTGAAAATTATTATTGGACCCTTTTAACGTGCGAGTCATTAGCCACATACAGGCTTTTGGGCCTACTGCCTGAGACCTACTTGAGGGTGTGGTGGAAATTTATCACAAGTGCTTTATTCTTAAATGTGTAGCTGAACTCTGAGAGGAGAGTTCAGTTCATCTTGACCCAGTCTCATCAGCGCCATCCGTGTGAAGCAATAACAGGTTGATTTCGGTATTGTTTTTGTTCTTTTCGTTTTGTTTTCTTTCTGTGCTCTCACTCTTGCTCTCAGGGCCGCAGCCAAACAACTTCCTCCAGACAGCATGAGGCTTGTCTGGAGGGAAGGAGGACACTGAGGAGGAGCAGGGGGGGGGGGGGGGGGGGGGGGGGGGAAACATTTCAATAATAATTGTTAATGTATAAAACTCATGTTGAACTATTTTTCCGGGTCAGACCTCCGAACCATCTGTGGTGACGAGCTCTGCCCATTCAATTGAATTATTACACGTTTCTGTTTAATAAATGCTTAAAGACATTTAAGTGTTTCACATCGCATTTGTTTTCTCTAAAGGAGATTGATAAGGTTAATTAAATTTCCATTACAGAGGGCACCAGCAGGGGTCTCTCTAAACCTGACACTCATAGGACACTCACCTCTATGCAACATCACATTTGCAATATTTAATTAACACCACTCTACTCTCTCTTCTGCTCTGGGATGGAGGAGCGGCTGGAGGGACTCTGTGGGTTCTTGGAGAACCTTGGGACTTGCACCTGGAAGGACCGTGCGTCGGCAACCCCTTCATCATCTTTATAGTGAAGGATTGCACAACCCACAACCATAACCCTCTTCCCTAATCCTAACCCCAACCCTAACCCCTTCATCATCTTTATAGTGAAGGATTGCACAACCCACAACCATAACCCTCTTCCCTAACCCTAACCCCAACCCTAACCCCTTCATCATCTTTATAGTGAAGGATTGCACAACCCACAACCATAACCCTCTTCCCTAACCCTAACCCCAACCCCTTCATCATCTTTATAGTGAAGGATTGCACAACCCACAACCCATAACCCTCTTCCCTAATCCTAACCCCAACCCTAACCCCAACCCCTTCATCATCTTTATAGTGAAGGATTGCACAACCCACAACCATAACCCTCTTCCCATGTCTCCGGCTCTTTAGCTCCTCTGTTCGGCGCCCTGAGGCTTTGAAACATTTTAACAACAGAAAAGTGCGTCACATCAAGCAGCTTTCCCTGCAGATGGCTAATCGTGATTCACAGAGCCCCGCCCTCAGTAAACTATCAACAGATAAAAAAATAGAGTTTCATTCTGCGTGGACGTATTCCTTTGTTTTCACTGCCAACGATGCTGGCTGACCGCAGAAGCTAATAGTGCCGATCTGATATCCAGCACTAAATATAGCAGGATCTGAAAAGTGACAGCAGGGTCCGGTCAGACCGCAGGAAGCTAGATTTAGGGTCACGATGGACCGCAGACAAGGACAGATTGCGGTCCCGTATAACCCGCAGAAAAGGATAGTGAGGATCAGAACTACCACTGTAAAGTATAGGGGAGTTAAGATCCTGGAATTGATAGCGGGGATCTTGTCGCAGCCAAGGAACGGATAGGTTGGGTCAAGTATAGGTAGGGGTTCAGTGTGGACCGCAGAACAGAATAGCAGGGGTCACTTTTAGCTCCGGGCAACGTGAAGCCAGAGAATGCTAAAAGACCACGATTAATTCAGGCAACGTAGAACCAGGAACTGAGAAAAGATCACATTAACAACATAAACAACCTGTTCATATATTACTTTATTAACATTAACAACCTGTTCATATATTACTTTATTAACATAAACAACCTGTTCATATATTACTTTATTAACATAAACAACCTGGTTCATATATTACTTTATTAATATAAACAACCTGTTCATATATTACTTTATTAACATAAACAACCTGGTTCATATATTACTTTATTATTATAAACATCCTGTTCATATATTACTTTATTAACATTAACAACCTGTTCATATATTACTTTATTAACATAAACAACCTGTTCATATATTACTTTATTAACATAAACAACCTGGTTCATATATTACTTTATTAACATAAACAACCTGTTCATATATTACTTTATTAACATAAACATCCTGTTCATATATTACTTTATTAACATAAACAACCTGTTCATATATTACTTTATTATTATAAACAACCTGGTTCATATATTACTTTATTAACATTAACAACCTGTTCATATATTACTTTATTAATATAAACAACCTGTTCATATATTACTTTATTAACATAAACAACCTGTTCATATATTACTTTATTAATATAAACAACCTGTTCATATATTACTTTATTAACATAAACAACCTGTTCATATATTACTTTATTAACATAAACAACCTGTTCATATATTACTTTATTAACATAAACATGTTCATATATTACTTTATTAACATAAACAACCTGTTCATATATTACTTTATTAACATAAACATGTTCATATATTACTTCTTTATTAACATAAACAACCTGTTCATATATTACTTTATTAACATAAACAACCTGTTCATATATTACTTTATTAACATAAACATGGTTCATATATTACTTTATTAACATAAACATGTTCATATATTACTTTATTAACATAAACAACCTGTTCATATATTACTTTAATAACATAAACATGGTTCATATATTACTTTATTAACATAAACATGTTCATATATTACTTTATTAACATAAACAACCTGTTCATATATTACTTTAATAACATAAACAACCTGTTCATATATTACTTTATTAACATAAACATGGTTCATATATTACTTTATTAACATAAACATGTTCATATATTACTTTATTAACATAAACAACCTGTTCATATATTACTTTAATAACATAAACATGGTTCATATATTACTTTATTAACATAAACATGTTCATATATTACTTTATTAACATAAACAACCTGTTCATATATTACTTTAATAACATAAACAACCTGTTCATATATTACTTTATTAACATAAACATGGTTCATATATTACTTTATTAACATAAACAACCTGGTTCATATATTACTTTATTAACATAAACAACCTGTTCATATAATACTTTATTAACATAAACATGGTTCATATATTACTTTATTAACATAAACAACCTGGTTCATATATTACTTTATTAACATAAACAACCTGTTCATATAATACTTTATTAACATAAACATGGTTCATATATTACTTTATTAACATTAACAACATGTTCATATATTACTTTATTAACACAAACAACCTGTTCATATATTACTTTATTAACATAAACAACCTGTTCATATATTACTTTATTAAGCACAACATGATTATATTGAATATGATATGATATTTAAACTAGCAACAATGATAATGAGAAAAGCTCTCTCCAGTTGGCTATGTGACTGTTGGTCGGCATGTAATACCAATCTGCTCCACCGGGGGTAGCCAGAGTTCACCCAGTATTCAATCAGCATCCACTGACTGAGCAGCTCTGACCGCTTTAAACACATAACAACTGGGTTACTTTTTAATATTTTTATTTACCAGTCTATATATTTCACTTGTATATCACTAATGGTGTTCAATACATCCAAATACAGCAGTAACATACACTAAATAAATCAAACTAATGCTCTGGCCCTTTAAAGCGTCAGTAATGATTTCAGTGTGAAATCACAGGATACCCGGTTAACAATTCAATTCAATTCAGTTTATTTTATATAGCCCAACATCACAAATACAAGTTTGCCTCAGAGGGCTTTACAATCTGTACACATAACATCCTGTCCCGGGACCTCACATCGGATCAGGAAAAACTCCCCTAATAAAGATAGTAAAAACCCTTTCACAGGGAAAACAGGAAGAACCCTTCAGGAGAGCAACAGAGGAGGATCCCTCTCCCCGGATGGACAGAAGCAATAGATGTCATGCGACCAGAATGAACAACGTAACAGAGTTACAGCACAGAGGCTCCCAGAAAAAAGAAAGTAGAGTTAGTAATGTGCATTGAAGAGACAATAAGTTATCCAGAAGGAGAGAAAGAAGAGGAGAAGAGGAGAGAGGTGCTCAGTGTATCCTAAAATGTCCCCCAGCAGTCTAGGCCTATAGCTAGGGTGACCAGATTTGAGTTTGTGAAAAAGAGGACACTTCGTCGCGGGGGGGGGTAGTGTAAAGCATGCCGTGAACTTACATTTACGTTGAGATCGGTCGACCAATGACAGTTCTCTCTACAGTCAGAGCTTGCGCAAGAAGGTGGAACGTGAGGGAGATACCATTTCCAAAACTTGTAAGGGGGTAATAACTATTTTCCCGGACGTAGCAAAATCCCGGACGTTTTTGGAATCCCTGCCGGACGCTTTTTTTAGGTCTCGAAAAGAGGACATGTCCGGGAAAAAGAGGACGTCTGGTCACCCTACCTATAGCAGCATATCTAGGGGCTGGACCAGGGCAAACCTGAGCCAGGCCTAACTATAAGCCTGAAACAGCCCTAACTATAAGCCTGAAACAGCCCTAAGTATAAGTGCTATCAAAGAGGAAAGTCTTAAGTCTACTCTTAAATGCGGTGACTGTGTCTGCCCCCCGGACTGAAAGTGGAAGCTGATTCCACAGAAGAGGAGCCCGATAACTGAAAGCTCTAGCCCCCAATCTACTTTTTAAGACTCTGGGAACCACAAGTAACCCTGCATTCAGTGAGCGTAACGCTCTGGTGGGGTAATATGGCACTATAAACTCTTTAAGATATGATGGTGCATCACCAGTTAAGGCTTTATAGGTGAGGAGGAGGATTTTAAATATGATTCTCGATCTTACAGGAAGCCAGTGGAGAGCAGCTAGTCCAGGAGTAATGTGATCTCTCTTCCGCGTCCTCGTTAGTACACGAGCTGCAGCATTCTGGATCAGCTGGAGAGACCCAAGGGACTTTCCGGAGCAGCCTGATAATACGGAGTTACAGTAATCCAGTCTTGAAGTAACAAATGCGTGGATCAATGTTTCTGCATCGCTTTGAGACAGGATGTGCCGGATCTTTGAGATGTTCCGTAGGTGAAAAAAGGCAGTCCTTGAGATCTGTTTCACGTGGGAGCCAAAGGATAGGTCCTGGTCAAAAATACCTGGTCACATATAAAGGCGGACCAATCGCAGGCATTGCTCTTTACTTCGGCTGCAGTCAAATAGTCAAATAATTACCTCCTAACGTCTAACCCTAAGCACTTTTCCTCTGTGGAAAATGTCCCGGGGTTAAGGAAAGATGGGAAGGAGACTTCATGAGGAGTTAGGAGAAGACAACCGCGGTGTTTAGAGGATCCGACTCCACTTTCCCTAACGACGTAGTTATGACGCGACAGTTAGTGATGTCGGTCTGCAGCGGTGAAACTACAAAGCCATTAAACTGTCTCATTGTTCAGTTTCAAACATGCTGAATTAAATATGTTATCCACTAACAATGTCTCATCCCTTTATGTTGTTATGGTTTATATTAGTGCTGTCATATTAGCGCGTTATTAGCGCGTTATTAGCGCGTTATTAGCGCGTTATTAGCGCGTTATTAACGCGTTAACGCAAACCAATTTTAACGCCGTCAATTTTATTAACGGCGTTAACGCATTTTAATTTTTCCATTTTTTTCTCGCGAGCACCACGCCGGATGTAGCTAACCGGAAGCAAAACAATAGGCACGCCGTTTGGGCTTGGAAGCTAGGCTAACGTTACGGTTTGAAATGAATGAATGGTGAGCGCGATACGGAAAAATGAATGATAAGACGCTAATGAATGGAAAGTTTACTTTCAAGAAGTTGTCAGATGTTCCCTTGACAAGACCAAAGTGGTATGTGCCATTAGTCATTGTGAGCTGAGCTATCATCGTAGCCTCTCCAGTCTGAAACACCACTTGATGGCCAACACACAGCTGATGCTAACTCTGCGCCCCCTCGTCATAGCAGACAAGAATGATGACTTCAGAAACACATGGACACCACAACAAGAACAGACTTATTGCAGCCATAGCTAAATGGTGCTACTGCGTGTAGCCTGTTAACGTTGTGGAGGACGAGGGTCTAGCTGATAGAATACGCATCGCATCCAACGACAGGACCTACGAATTGCCTTCGAGAGCCACCATTACAAGCCACGTTCAGAAGTTGCATGAAACTGAGAGGTACAGCAGGCATTGGAGAAGACAAAAGCAGTCGCGCTCACTGGTGATTACTGGACGTCCCTTTGTAAGCCCTTGTTTACCTGAAATGTGCACTTTATAATTTTATTTTGTACCGCCCTGTTATATATATAAATAAAACATTTGCATAAAGCAAGCCAATCCACTTTTTCATGTTAATAAGAGCATTAAAATGAGAAAAAAAAATTGCGATTAATTGCGATTAATCGCGAGTTAACTATGACATAAATGCGATTAATCGCGATTAAATATTTTAACGTTTGACAGCACTAGTTTATATGCAGATTATAATATGATCATAAGAATATGCAGACAACAGTTCATGAAACAACTCAGTGTGACCGAGAAGTGTTAACTTGATAGTGTTTTTGTCATGATGTTGGTTTGTCTTGTGCTTGTCTTTGATTGTGATCCCCTGCACCTGCCCTCAGCCACTCCCATTAGTGTGATTCCCTTCACCTGTGTTTCCCCTCCCCTATATATACTCCCCCGCTTTCCCTTGTCCCCTGTCGGGTTGTCTTTGTATTATGTGTGGTCCATGTCGCTCGTCACTCGCCTTTTGTAAACCTGCCAGTTCTTTGTTTTAAGTTTGGTTTGTTCCTAAAGTAAAGGACGTTTTGGATTTTTGCCTCCCTAAACCTGCCTCGGTCTCCTTCCTCTGCACCTGAGTCTCCGCTCACCACACCCGGTCGTGACAGTTTTATTGTAATGTGACAAAGTAGTTGATTAAATAGCCAATAACCCATCTACACAGCTGCATAGGATACTTCCCAATGAACTATTTTTAATTACTGCCTCTAAAAAGGCAGCTGAGGAGCATCACAGCTGAGAGTAAGATGGGAGATGTGGAGCTTGCTGCTGCTGCCGTATGTTTGATGATGCTGATATGGATTTTAAACATTGATCACAGAGCTTAAATTAACACCAACAAACAATTGATGAAATTGCTTGTGCATGTCTCGTGTTTACATGGTTGAAGTTATTAGCCTTTAGGTTTTTTTTGCATTAAATCTCCTCGTCAGCCTACTTGGTTATAGGTTTTGGTTCAAATACATTTTCTGCCAGAAAGCCCTGCAGGCAAACATCTCCCATGTGCTTTCCTTACAAAACAGGAATGCAACATTACTTAAAACAATTTAAACAGATGTGTAAAAAATAGTGCTGGGCAAAGATGAAAAAATGTAACTGATTAATCGCATTATGCATTACCAATAATGAAGTAAAAACTAGTGTATTGCACGCTTTTTTATAAGTAATGTTATCAGAATAATATAACAGGCACTCTGGAGCAACAGCAAGTTAACAACAGAATATAAATCTGTTTTCTTTTTTATGAACAGGTACCAGAAGAAACATGTGTCTTTTATCAGGGAACAACATAAACAGTCTGTTCAGTAGTAAGGGTCCCTGTGAGGGACAAGCCCCTCCTTCTTTTGTCATGTTCAGTAGTAAGGGTCCCTGTGAGGGACAAGCCCCTCCTTCTTTTGTCATGTTCAGTAGTAAGGGTCCCTGTGAGGGACAAGCCCCTCCTTCTTTTGTCATGTTCAGTAGTAAGGGTCCCTGTGAGGGACAAGCCCCTCCTTCTTTTGTCATGTTCAGTAGTAAGGGTCCCTGTGAGGGACAAGCCCCTCCTTCTTTTGTCATGTTCAGTAGTAAGGGTCCCTGTGAGGGACAAGCCCCTCCTTCTTTTGTCATGTTCAGTAGTAAGGGTCCCTGTGAGGGACAAGCCCCTCCTTCTTTTGTCATGTTCAGTAGTAAGGGTCCCTGTGAGGGACAAGCCACTCCTTCTTTTGTCATGTTCAGTAGTAAGGGTCCCTGTGAGGGACAAGCCCCTCCTTCTTTTGTCATGTTCAGTAGTAAGGGTCCCTGTGAGGGACAAGCCACTCCTTCTTTTGTCATGTTCAGTAGTAAGGGTCCCTGTGAGGGACAAGCCCCTCCTTCTTTTGTCATGTTCAGTAGTAAGGGTCCCTGTGAGGGACAAGCCACTCCTTCTTTTGTCATGTTCAGTAGTAAAGCCTAATGCCGTGTTCACACCAAAACAGTTGCGAATATTCGCAACGCCACTTCGCCTATATCGCGCCGCCCGGCAAAAAACTCGCTCTAGTGGTTAATTCGTTTTTCGCAACCATCGCTGGGGAAAGGGGGCGGGGCTTATCTCCATGTCAGTGAAAACATTTACTATTTCCGCCATTGACCATTGAAATAACCACTAGTTCTGCTATATACTTGTTGAGAAAGTCCCACAAACGTCGGAACATCAAACGCCCCCGTGTCTGGGTTCATAATATTATCCGTAGTCGTGTCTGGGTTCATAATATTATCCGTAGTCGCACACAGCTCCGACTCCTCCGGGACGAGTGTCTGAATGAAGCCGCTTCCAGCGCTCCTTCAGCGGACCCGCAGTTTGATTCAGTGACGGCAGAACGGCGGTGATGCCGGGCGGAGCTTCTCAACGCTGATTGGCTTTCGCAACTCCGCGTCGGGCGAATTTTTCGCTGGCGATGAATTATTTCATCGAAAAAGCGAAAAAGCGAAAAAGCGGAGTTGTGAATATTCGCAACGCCATTTCGCCAGTATCGTGCCGCCCGGCGAAAAATCCGCTTTTTCGCAACCTAACGCGGCTGTGCATTGATTTAACATGTAATCTGGACGCGCGAATATTTCGCAACTCTTTTGGTGTGAACACGGCATGACGCGCACCTCCAAAAAATCCTAACTACGCGTCGCGTAGACGCGGACCGCAACGCTGTGATTGGTCCGCTCAGAACGTAATTTCCGGCGGTTGCTCTTTTCGGTTTGTCTTCCTACACCGCCATTTTTAAAGTTCTTGTAGATCGGTAGTAACAATGGACCAAACAGAAGAACGAATCATCGAGGAAGTGAGGAAATACGACCACTTGTATAACTTTTCTTCAAGCGACTACAAGGACAACCAAAGGACATTAAATTCATGGCGAGAAATCGCGCAAAACACGGGGCTGGAGGCCGTGGAGTGCACGAAAAGGTGGAAGAAAATATGTCCGTCTGCGAAAGAAACTCGCTACAAAAAGTGGCGACCCAGGCGGCCAAAAAGTGCCTGCATTTTACCACTTCATGTCCTGGCTGGCACCACATGTGAAACACCGAGAAACGGATTCCAACTACGAGGCAACGGTATGTGTTTTCTGTTTTTAATGCTACATCATCGGTTATGTGTGTGCTTATGTGTAACGTTAAACATTAACAACATGTAATGCTGACTACTGGTTGTAAACAAACACAGACTAATCAAGCATCCACTCTTTCATTAAAAACAGACGTCGTGCGGTTCATCAGAGAGCGAGACGGAGGATGGAGTTGCATCAGAAGCTACTGCAGGAGGAGGATGAGAGCTTCAGGTTCGGACAAACTGTGGGCGACTTGCTTCGGAGGGTGCCAGATGACCAGAGACCTGCTCTGATGTTTAAAGTCTACGGGCTCATACATGAACATGGACAATGATGGACCCGCAGCTTTGAACTTTGTATATAGTTTTTTTTTTTTGTAAATAGTTGATACTCAAGTGTGTGTGTGTTGTATTGTTTGAGTGCACTTATACATAAGAATAAAGCACACAAGTTTGTATTCAAAAAGTTGTCTGATATTTATTTTCAACACCATGCATAACTCATTTACAGTTTATTATCACTAATTGAGTGTGCCTCGGGACACCATCTCGACGCCAGTTTGTAGCTAGCCGCCACAGCTTGCTGGCTCCCACCCGAGGCTAAAATTCTCAGCGTCACCGCTGAGAATTTGCGGAGGTGGTCGTACAGACCACCTCCGCAAACGTCTTCTCTGTCTCCTGCGCTTCAACTCTTGCAATATAAGCATTTGCTCTTCAATATTGGTGAGCTCCAACTCCATACACAGCCGCTTCAACCTGGTCGCCATTGTTTACTGTGACCGGAAGAAAAAGCAAGGGTTCAGCTATAACCCCTGAACCACACAGCCACACCCCCCTGGCGGCATGGCGGTTAATTGCAGAGCAACGCAGACCCTCGACGCAGAACTATGAATGCTCAACGACTGCGTCAGGTCGACGGCGTAGGTACGCCGTCGACCTGACGGAGAAGCATGAACTAGGCTTTAGGGTCCCTGTGAGGGACAAGCCCCTCCTTCTTTTGTCATGTTCAGTAGTAAGGGTCCCTGTGAGGGACAAGCCCCTCCTTCTTTTGTCATGTTCAGTAGTAAGGGTCCCTGTGAGGGGTCTAAAAAGCGTATTGATATCTCATTGTGTTTACAATATATGGACTAATTAACATCTTATGGGCGTGGCTTGTATCAATACACATAACCTCTAAGCCATTTGTCCTAGCGTCACCACATTTGCAGCAGATGTGTACATCACACCCTATAGCATACCCTGGGGCACTACAGTAATTTGGACATTGTACTACAGAATTAATGCGATCAACATTTTTTTGTTTTATCTTCATAGGCTTTCATCTAAAATAGTAGTCAGAGATCCTCTCAACATTCTAGGTTTAGGCCTAAATTACATGACTGCTCCAGGCATTAAATATCATCTAACCGGTGTACGCAGCGTCTGATGGTCAATCGAGTTCCATGTCGCGTTAACCGGCGTCCAGCAGGTACCCTCGATGTGCGTGAAGGTGCGAGGGCCCGACCAATGCTGCTGGCAGCTTTCATTTTAAGCCTGAAATTGATATGGGTTCGCAGACCTGGCAAACTGTATGCTGTTTGCGTGGCAGGCACCCCACGAACAAGTTGTTCCTTCAAGGTACGCCAAAAGAGACCAGGTTTGTTCTCCACTGAAGGATTAAAAAATATAGCCGAGCCATAAACTGGGAGGATTGTTATGGTCTATTTGACTCTAAATGGACCATAATTTACTAAATGAACAGCATACTGTATTAAAGAAGACAACAGAAACGTTATTTCAGACACACACATATATATATGTAGCTGAAAGGCACACACTGTAGCCTTTCAGCTACCAGGATGCTATGTGGCATGTGTGTGTGTGTGTGTAAAACAATTGGCTGAAAGTTTGATAATTGCAGAGGTGTCAACAATAGAAGTTATATAGATGTAGCCGAAGTGAAACTGTGTTCCTTGGTAAGCTTTGTTTCACCAGGTGAAAGACAATTGAAAAAGACATTCTTTTTAAATTAATTCTCAGATCTGTGCATCCCTAACGTTTTTGGCTGTTTGACAGCTGCATGTATGAAAATGATAGTTTGTGTGTATTTATATAAATTATGTAATGTAACAGTAATTCAATGCATCATCAGCAGTGACTCGCATCTGAAGCACCTTGGTCCCCAAAGTGGTCCTCAAAAAATGTGACTGCCGTGGGTTGAGCAGGAGTGCTATAAAACAATGACATGCAACAAAGGTCAATGTCTGGACTTGAACTCAGGATGCTATGTGGCACACACTGTAGCCTTTCAGCTACCAGGATGCTATGTAGCACACACTGTAGCCTTTCAGCTACCAGGATGCTATGTAGCACACACTGTAGCCTTTCAGCTACCAGGATGCTATGTAGCACACACTGTAGCCTTTCAGCTACCAGGATGCTATGTGGCACACACTGTAGCCTTTCAGCTACCAGGATGCTATGTGGCACACACTGTAGCCTTTCAGCTACCAGGATGCTATGTGGCACACACTGTAGCCTTTCAGCTACCAGGATGCTATGTGGCACACAATGTAGCCTTTCAGCTACCAGGATGCTATGTAGCACACACTGTAGCCTTTCAGCTACCAGGATGCTATGTGGCACACACTGTAGCCTTTCAGCTACCAGGATGCTATGTGGCACACACTGTAGCCTTTCAGCTACCAGGATGCTATGTGGCACACACTGTAGCCTTTCAGCTACCAGGATGCTATGTGGCACACACTGTAGCCTTACAGCTACTATGATGCTATGTGGCATACACTGTAGCCTTTCAGCTACTATGATGCTATGTGGCACACACTGTAGCCTTTCAGCTACCAGGATGCTATGTGGCACACACTGTAGCCTTTCAGCTACTATGATGCTATGTGGCATACACTGTAGCCTTTCAGCTACTATGATGCTATGTGGCACACACTGTAGCCTTACAGCTACTATGATGCTATGTAGCACACACTGTAGCCTTTCAGCTACTATGATGCTATGTAGCACACACTGTAGCCTTTCAGCTACTATGATGCTATGTAGCACACACTGTAGCCTTTCAGCTACCAGGATGCTATGTGGCACACACTGTAGCCTTTCAGCTACTATGATGCTATGTGGCACACACTGTAGCCTTTCAGCTACCAGGATGCTATGTGGCACACACTGTAGCCTTTCAGCTACCAGGATGCTATGTGGCACACACTGTAGCCTTTCAGCTACCAGGATGCTATGTGGCACACACTGTAGCCTTTCAGCTACCAGGATGCTATGTGGCACACACTGTAGCCTTTCAGCTACCAGGATGCTATGTGGCACACACTGTAGCCTTACAGCTACTATGATGCTATGTGGCATACACTGTAGCCTTTCAGCTACTATGATGCTATGTGGCACACACTGTAGCCTTTCAGCTACCAGGATGCTATGTGGCACACACTGTAGCCTTTCAGCTACTATGATGCTATGTAGCACACACTGTAGCCTTTCAGCTACCAGGATGCTATGTGGCACACACTGTAGCCTTTCAGCTACTATGATGCTATGTGGCACACACTGTAGCCTTACAGCTACTATGATGCTATGTAGCACACACTGTAGCCTTTCAGCTACTATGATGCTATGTAGCACACACTGTAGCCTTTCAGCTACTATGATGCTATGTAGCACACACTGTAGCCTTTCAGCTACTATGATGCTATGTAGCACACACTGTAGCCTTTCAGCTACCAGGATGCTATGTGGCACACACTGTAGCCTTTCAGCTACTATGATGCTATGTGGCACACACTGTAGCCTTTCAGCTACCAGGATGCTATGTGGCACACACTGTAGCCTTTCAGCTACTATGATGCTATGTGGCACACACTGTAGCCGTTCAGCTACCAGGATGCTATGTGGCATACACTGTAGCCTTTCAGCTACTATGATGCTATGTAGCACACACTGTAGCCTTTCAGCTACCAGGATGCTATGTGGCACACACTGTAGCCTTTCAGCTACCAGGATGCTATGTGGCACACACTGTAGCCTTTCAGCTACCAGGATGCTATGTGGCACACACTGTAGCCTTTCAGCTACCAGGATGCTATGTGGCACACACTGTAGCCTTTCAGCTACCAGGATGCTATGTGGCACACACTGTAGCCTTTCAGCTACTATGATGCTATGTGGCACACACTGTAGCCTTACAGCTACTATGATGCTATGTAGCACACACTGTAGCCTTTCAGCTACTATGATGCTATGTAGCACACACTGTAGCCTTTCAGCTACTATGATGCTATGTAGCACACACTGTAGCCTTTCAGCTACTATGATGCTATGTAGCACACACTGTAGCCTTTCAGCTACCAGGATGCTATGTGGCACACACTGTAGCCTTTCAGCTACTATGATGCTATGTGGCACACACTGTAGCCTTTCAGCTACCAGGATGCTATGTGGCACACACTGTAGCCTTTCAGCTACTATGATGCTATGTGGCACACACTGTAGCCGTTCAGCTACCAGGATGCTATGTGGCATACACTGTAGCCTTTCAGCTACTATGATGCTATGTAGCACACACTGTAGCCTTTCAGCTACCAGGATGCTATGTGGCACACACTGTAGCCTTTCAGCTACCAGGATGCTATGTGGCACACACTGTAGCCTTTCAGCTACCAGGATGCTATGTGGCACACACTGTAGCCTTTCAGCTACCAGGATGCTATGTGGCACACACTGTAGCCTTTCAGCTACCAGGATGCTATGTGGCACACACTGTAGCCTTACAGCTACTATGATGCTATGTGGCACACACTGTAGCCTTACAGCTACTATGATGCTATGTGGCACACACTGTAGCCGTACAGCTACCAGGATGCTATGTGGCACACACTGTAGCCTTTCAGCTACCAGGATGCTATGTGGCACACACTGTAGCCTTTCAGCTACCAGGATGCTATGTGGCATACACTGTAGCCTTTCAGCTACTATGATGCTATGTGGCACACACTGTAGCCTTTCAGCTACCAGGATGCTATGTGGCACACACTGTAGCTTACGGGGGAGTCGTCCTGAAACCAAGGTCTCTACATCTTACACTGTTTCTTTTATAAATCTTCTACAGCAATCTTACAGTGATCCTTCTAATGAGAATAGCACATGTGGATCAAGCTAGCCTTTTCTTGGCCAGCTGGCACCTATACTGACCCCATTATTCAGTCCAGCCTGTGCAGTTACATATCTGAGATACGAACACACGTCTTCCATCATCCAAGCTGTCAGACAACTCTTATTAATTATATCATTTTATCTAGAATAACTGTATGCATTTTATTCCCCACACGGCAGACATGTGTCTTGTGTATCAGTAGACAGAATCAGCTGCAGTCTGTCTAAATGCAGATAAAGGCAGACTCCCCTCCCCCGCCCTCAGGGTCTTTAAATAGACCTGCTTAGTCTGTTAGCTGCAGCTGCCTGTGTGTATCTACCACGGTTTGACCCATGTGAGCCTTTAAAGGCCAGTACCAATATGCCATTTTTAGATTTAAGATGCTTATAGACAGAACTGTATGCTGAGTTTTAATACAGTATTCTTGAATCTTACACATTATGTGCCAAAAAAACATATGAATGGTCAGGTGTTCCCTTTCTGAAAGCCCGTCACCCATCAGTTGATGCTATCAGAATAACACATTTGGTTGGATAGCTGCAACTAAAAGCTTTGCAGTTTTTATGCTGGTTTTATTATATCTGGATACAGTTTTTCACAGTGTTCATATCAGCCTGATTTATGGACAAATCTCTGAAGTGATGGTTTGATCCTAGCATTCCTGTCTCGCTCCCCAGTGAGCTCCTTGCCCCCTCTAGTCCTCCACTCCTCCCCCTCACTGGTCTCCTATCTTTCTCGTCTTCTGGTTAGTCTGTTGAGTTTTTAGTTGCAGGTCTTCTTTCGTTCCCTCCTGTCTTTATTTACATGTCGTCTTTTCCACTTTCATTCTTTACGAACTAGACAATCATACTTTCACCATGGCTGACAAAGGTCGTCCGCTGATGAAAAGAAAAGGGAGAAAAGAAGAAGTGTCTGCTGAAAAGACCAAGGATGTACAGCCAGTGAAGAACGAAGGAGAGCGAGCGCTGGATAACGGAGAGGCCCCTTCAGCTGAAGCCTCTAATGGAGATCTACAGGTTGAGCCAATGGAACTACCTCCATTTGAAATCATCCAAGGGTAGGTTCAAACCAACAAGTATGGCTCCTGAAGCTGTTTAATAGACTGTGCTTTATTTACATTTAAGATCTGTGACATAATGAACATGAGAAAAAGTAAAGTACACAAACTGAAAACAATGAAAAGTCTACAATGACAGAGAAGGTTGTTTATGTCTATAACATACATAAAAATGTAGATTAAGACCAACCTCACACTTTAATGTGTATTCTACTCAACTCACTTACAAACGTTTCGCTTTGACTTCACGAGATGCTTGGCTGTTGAGAAAGATCCTGGTTCAATAGAGGATGCATTATTTATGTTTAGTAGAGACACTAATATGAGTGTTCTATTTTTTTCCTGAGCTGCTTCTATTGGAAAAAATCCTGTTTGGTATTATCTTTGCAGTTTTGTCACCAATTTCAATTGGTAGAGTAATATGGGAAGTCTTTATCGCTTCAATGTATTCTCCACAACCTGCTATTGGCATAATCCATGTCATCTTTTGCATATATTGTGCATTTTGAGTGACAGTTGTTGCATGTTGCGGTCAACACGTGCCACATGTCTAACATTATTCTAATTCGATTATTCGTAAATTCAACTTAATTACAGTAAAAGAAAAACACTACCAGATGCCACTTCCTTCTGTTTTTAGACTGCAGAATGCATGAGGGTGTGAAACTTTACAGTATGTCGCTCTGTGTTGCTGGAGGGTGACCTACTTTCACTCCTCAGGAAAGTTTGGACAGTGGGACCAACATGGAAACGTTCTCGATAGATTTTTTCAACAAATTTCGTGACCCTTATTCAGACCTGTGGGGGAAAGCGAGCAGGAATGAGTGATCTACTCTACAGTCTGAAAAGCAGAAGAGGCTCAAACTAAAACATCTGCAAATGAAAGCTCACCGGGTTTAATTTAAGTGTTTACTTTGCATTTACTTTGACAGTCTGTGTTACAAACACGAGAAAACATTCACGCATATTACGTTTTTAGTAAAAAAAAAATCTTCACACGCTTTCATCTAAAATAGTAGTCAGACATCCTCTCAACATTCAAGGTTTAGGCCTAAATGACATGACGACGCCGCTGCTCTACGCATGAAATATCGTCTAACTCGTCTGATGGTCAAGCAAGTTCCAGGTCGACTCAACCGGTGTCCGGCAAGTATCCTCGCCGTGATGTGAAGGTGCGAGGGCCCGACCAATGCTGCCTGCAGCTTTAACTTTCTTTTACAATGCATCTCCTGCAATTTTTTCACGAACCTCACTTAACTACAGCAGATCTTTAGAGGAGGGGAGCATCAAATCTAGCTCTACGCAGATGACTTATCATGATATATTTCCAACTACCGGTACTCGGGTTAGGGGGTAAGTTCTCATAAGAAATTCAGTGTTTAGGACATTTGGTAGAATATCAGGATATAAGCTTAACAGAAGTAAATGTATATTGTTCCCAATTATTGTTCAGGCTGATAACAATCTTTTGAAAAAGTACCCTGTAAAGTTTAAATACAGGTTAAATACAAAGGGTTAAATGTTGCTCTTTACAAGATTCTTAAAATCATTCAAACAAACAACGCAAGAGCTGCAGAGATGTCACTCACATATCACTAGCAAGCTGAATTAGTATAGAATTAAAATGATCATGCTTTTGAAATTCATATTTCTATATCAATGTATTCCATTACACATACATTTTTTATTAAAACAATTGGCAGCATAGATAACATTTTGATTGGATAAAAAAAAAAGATTAAACAGAATAAGAAATGAACTCTTGCAGAGAACCAAAATCAGCAGGAGGGATGGGGTTGCCAAATTATGAGCTTTAATATTGGGCATGTAATATCATGATGATGGCCTGCTGGCTACAAAACAACTTCCTTTATTGCTAAACATAGAAAGGGCCCCCCTCCTCCGCCGAGGCGATGCAGCCCGAGCACTGGAAACGCTGCCTCATTACTTTTACGTCTCTCAAAGCTCAAGATTTGGTCTCAGGTCCGAAAATATTATGAATGGCAGGCTGGTTCTCTCCAAAGTCCTCAATACGGTATTTGTTGATTGGTTCGAAAAATAGTTTCATAGACATATTTATTTACACGGTATTTCCATTATTTGAGCAGTTACAAAGTTACAAAAAAAACATGCAGAACTTTGTTAAACAGAGAATCCATCCAATCCTAACTCCACAGACCTGTCTTCAATAGCAGCACACTGTCCAAAACAATAAAGTGTGTGCTCTTCCATCTGCTGTGGTATCATTAGTGGGTATAAAACGGGCAATGAAAGGTCTTTAGAAAAGGGTTGGTCACCGCAGTCCTTGAGCATGCATCCATAACTGGACACCTACACTATTATGCTGTTTGCTGCAACAGAACACAAGACTAGCTGTGGACAGACACACACACTGCCAATGAGGTCATGAGACTGGTCATGCATCATGTCAGAATATTAAACACACCAATGTTTCTTTCATTTATTCTGTTTCACACAGGGACCGGATTGATCCTTTTGCCTTTAAGTTCCAGTTCAAGAACGTGGAATACTCTTCGGGACGCAACAAGACCTTCCTGTGCTACCTGGTGGATGAAGGGAGCGCAGCTGATGGGCTACAGAGGGGCTACCTGGAGGACGAGCACACAGGGCCTCATGCCGAGGAGGCCTTCTTCATGCAGTGCCTCCTGAACTACGACCCTGCCCTCAGATACGCAGTCACCTGGTACATACCTCTCTTAAACTGTCAGATGGTATGTGGCATAGGAAATGGAGCTTAGAAAAAGATGACTTATTTTCAGTCAGGACAATAGTTTACGTGTTTTTTACATGATCATTTTGAAAGTTTTGTGACTTGCACTCGTATAGACGTTTGTATGTTCTGATGTATAAATATACTTCTCAACAACCTTCTGTAAGCTTTATACTCAAGTTTTACTATGATATGAAATACACAATACCCATTTGTAGTCAAAATGACCATATTATATTATTTGTCCGTTGTAATATATACAGCACTCTCGATTGCAATTCAGAGCTTAACAATGAATCAATACAACTTCAAATTAAGGTTTTTTATTTTGTATTTAAACAAATGTTTTATGTTGGCATGCCAGCAACTCAATCAATCAAAATAAGATAACATAAGATAATCCTGTATTAGTTACAGCAGCATTGCACACAAGAGACACATAGTAAATAAATACATACAAAAGTAATATAAACAAACAGTAATAAAAACAGTAAAGAAAATTAATCCACAATAGCAATATTATATATACAGACAAATTAAAAAGTATTTAAAAAGTATTCATATTGCACCAGTTAAAAGTAATTAAAGTGATTGACGTGTTATTAAGTGATTTTGTTGTCTACTGCGAGCTCAGCTGGTTGTGCAGCCTGACAGCAGCAGGAAGGAAGGACCTGTGGTTCCTCTGCTTCACACAGCAGGGATGAATCAGCCGGTGGCTGAAGGAGCTGCAGAGTCCTGCATGGGGTGGGAGGTGTTGTTCATCAGGGATGAGAGATAGTCATCATCCAATGGAATTGCATCATTCCTCTGACTCTACAGAAATAAAAACCCATGTGAAGAGTCAAGGTCACAGCTGAGAGTCATAAATACTTTTTTCTCATGTAAAATTGGTGGATTGCTCCTTTAGCAACACACTTGTACACACAAATGAAAAGTTCTATGTGCATGAATTAAATCATATTTGGAAATGATGATGTTAATAATGCACTGATAGTCAGAGATATGTGAAATTGTTTTGTGAAATCAAAAACCTTTCCCTCCATTCTGTTCATTGCAGGTATGTGTCTTCCAGTCCATGCTCTGCCTGTGCAGCAAAGATAGCTGAAGTGTTGAAGGCCCGGACAAACATCAAGCTGAGCATCTTTGCTGCGCGCCTGTTTGAGTGGGAAGAAGCAGACATCCAGGCCGGACTGAAGGCCCTGCACGCTGCCGGCTGCAAGCTGAGGGTGATGAAGCCTCTGGACTTCTCCTACACCTGGGAGACATTTGTGGAGAACGAGGACGAACCTCTGAACCTGTGGGAGGACTGCAAAGAAAACTACGAGTACTACCAGGAGAAGCTGGCTGACATCCTCCAGTGACCAGTAAGTGATGGTGACAGTAGAGATGAGGCTCATGCCGTGTTCACACAGAATTTTCGCAACGCTTTTTTACCTGAGTTTACTCGCTCGACTTTATGTGGTTAATTAACTTTTTCGTAACCATTCGCTGGGGAAAGGGGGCGGGGCTTATCTCAGTGTCTGTGAAAACATTTACTATTTCCTCCATTCACCATGTAAATAACCACTAGTTCTGCTTTATACTTGTTGAGGAAGTCCCACACACGGGAACATCAAACCGTGCCTGGGTTCATAATATTTTCCGTAGTCGTGTCTGGGTTCATAATATTATCTGTAGCCATGTCTGGGTTCATGATATTATCTATAGTCGTGTCTGGGTTCATGATATTATCCGTAGCCGTGTCTGGGTTCATAATATTATCTGTAGTCGTGTCTGGGTTCATGATATTATCCGTAGTTGTGTCTGGGTTCATAATATTATCCGTAGTCGTGTCTGGGTTCATAATATTATCCGTAGTCGTGTCTGGGTTCATAATATTATCTGTAGTCGTGTCTGGGTTCATGATATTATCCGTAGTCGTGTCTGGGTTCATAATATTATCCGTAGTCGTGTCTGGGTTCATAATATTATCTATAGTCGTGTCTGGGTTCATAATATTGTCCGTAGTCGTGTCTGGGTTCATAATATTATCCGTAGTCGTGTCTGGGTTCATAATATTATCCGTAGTCGTGTCTGGGTTCATAATATTATCTGTAGTCGTGTCTGGGTTCATAATATTATCTATAGTCGTGTCTGGGTTCATAATATTATCCGTAGTCGTGTCTGGGTTCATAATATTATCTGTAGTCGTGTCTGGGTTCATAATATTATCCGTAGTTGTGTCTGGGTTCATAATATTATCCGTAGTCACACACAGCTCCTCCTCCAGGACGAGTGTCTGAATGAAGCTTCCAGCGCTCCTTCAGGACCAGCAGTGTGATTCAGTGACGGCAGGACAGCGGTGATGCCGTCACTGGATGGAGTTTCTCAACGCCGATAGGCGATTTCGCCTCTATCGCGCTGCCCGGCGAAAAATCCTCTTTTTCGCAACCTAACGCGCCTGTGCATTGACTTACCATGTAATCTGGACGCGCGAATATTTCGCAACGCTTTTGGTGTGAACACGGCATAAGTCAGTAAGCTGCAGGAGGAGTCACAGGAAGTAGACACCATGAGACTTCAAGATGTTCTCAAAGTCCCTGGTGAATAAGGAACATGTTGCTGGACCACACAGGAACCTTTAACTGCGCTCCTAGGTCTCTAGATGTCCTGGTTCACTGAGACGGAGTTTGGTCTTCTGAGCGTCTCTGATCACAGAGTTTGGAGCGTCAGTACTCATGGAACGTGTTTAGTGCTCTTTGGGATTGTTTAATGTTTAATTGACTTCCTTTCTTAGCAGAAAACAAATAATAGAATGAGATGATTATTAAATTATACTCAAGAATGAAGTGAAAGCATGAATAATATTGGAGACTCAAAAATGAAAAGCATGAACACTTCTTAGAATATTTAGATTATTGAGGGTGCTCTTTTCTCTTTTAATGATAATGATGGAACCTGCTTTTTCTGAGAAATAATATAATTCAATATTGACATAAATGAAGTATTGTAATACATGTGCATACAGTGTTTTTTAAACTCATAACTCTCTCTTTCTCTTTGTTGAAACAGGAATCCGGTTGGGAATGGTCGCACCCTCAGTCAACATCACCACTTCAGATGATCCATGTTGACATTATTATTGTTGTTGATGATTGATAGTGCATAACCTGTCACCTGTCACAGCCGGGACACGCCCATCTGCTCATGTGCAGCAGTTCACCTCCCTTATCGGGCTTCACACTAAAGCAGGAGAGGTACAAGCGGGAAACACAGCAAGGCTTCATCCGCCACTGACAGCCTTCCTCCAATCATCTTCCACTGTTTCCTCCCGGATCGCTCCAGAAAGTCTCCATCAGCCGGTCCTCCTCCTCCAGCAGTAAAACACGGACTGGACTCACCGACACACATCAGAATACCACGAGTGCCTCTCTCTTTTCTTCTTTTGGGTTTTCACGGTTGAACTGAACTTGATTAAATTGTCCTCTTTTTTAGCAAAGGAGTTTATCTGGATTAAAAAGAAAACTAAAACTGACACCACAAGGTGACTGACCAATCTTTAACGGCAGGAGAGACCGAATAATACAACAAACAAACAGAAAGTCAAACTGTCACACGGGTATGACAAGGTTTTCACCGCTTTGCATTACTTTGCCCCGGTTACACTTATGTCTGCTGTGGCTGATTATACATTATGGAAGGAAACATTTGTTTTGTTCTCACCGCAGCATTGCAAGAATAAGACTAGAATATCGTAACACATACTCCTTCATCTAAGCAGCACATCACCTGAACTCAAGAGGAAGCAGTGAAATCATAACTCTATTCATCTCAACACGTCTTCATTACTTTCAGCCTGAACTACGTGTTCAGACAGACGGATTTTCTCTATATTCGTAAAAAGCTCTGCTGACAGCAGACCTGTCCATGTTTGTGATTGGTCTGATGCTGCAAGCACCGCCCCTTTATGTTTATCTCACAGCCAGATGGAACATCTCTGGTTGGTTTACTGAGTTGATAACCTGGAGGGCCGTGTGGCGGGAACACGGTTAGTTAGTCTGGTTCGTTAAACCGGGTAACCGGATGATTCCCTGCGTATGTTGAACTGGCTTCTAAGTTTAGTTTAGTTTTTTTGCCAATGTTTTGCACCAAGTGATTTTATAGTACTAGAGTATTTCCAATTCAAAGAGGTCAATGGCAAAACAAAGGGAAGGCAGGCTCAGTTCATATTCAGCATGTGATTAGAATATACTTCATCATGTATGACACAAAGGCCAACACGTTCAACTCTGTCAAAGTCTGACTTACCTCCGCATTTTGGATTAACTCTCTTCTGGATTAACTCTCTTCTGGATTAACACTCTTCTGGATTAACTCTCTTCTGGATTAACACTCTTCTGGATTAACTCTCTTCTGGATTAACACTCTTCTGGATTAACACTCTTCTGGATTGGATTTCTGTGGGTCTGGTATACATTGTGTTGACACTGTGAGCAAAGTGATGGGTTTCAAACAGTTAGTCTGCTCAGTACTGTCTGAATGATGTGATGAACAAAAAACAGACATGTTGATTTGACTGACAGCCCCTCAACAAGAAAAAGGCATTATAATTTAATTTGTTTGTAGTGCACATTCCCAAATAATTATTACATTAATTCTAACTTCCAGAATCCAACAAACACACATTAGTGGTCTCTGGCCCCCGGGAGCATAATGTTGTCTAAGAGTACATTGTCTGCTTTGTTCTTTCAGAAATAAATAAATTCTAATAGCGCATTGCTTTTTCTTCTGTTCACGCTCCACAACGTAGCAGCAGATCTTTCATCAGTCACAGCCTTGCCAGTCTTTTTCTTCGTACTCATCATTCTGCACCAGACTCTCTAGGATCGGATGTTAGTGATTTAAAAAACATTTACCAGAGAGGTGAAAGGTCAGGGGTCATTCTGTCACAGAGAGCAGAGACTCAGCTGAGCTGCAGCTACGTTGCACATGAAACAGACATTTCCTAAAGATCCAACCAGTCAAGTTGCTGGTGTGCAAGATAATTAGCTCATGAATCCTGAAGTGTGTGATGTCACAGTGACCTTTGACCACCAACATTAAATCAGTTCATCCTTGAGTCCAAGTAGAGTTTTGTGGCGGATGAAAGGATATTCCCTCAAGGCGTTCACGAGAATGAGACGGATGGAGGGTCACAGTGACTGAGCTTTGACTTTTAACCCCAAAATGTTATCGGTTTATTCTTGCATCATGTGGATGTGTGTGCCAAATGCAATTCAATTCAATGCAATTCAGTTTATTTTGATTAGACCAACATCACAAATACAAGTTATCCTCAGAGGGCTTTACAATCTGTAACATAACATCCTGTCCCGGGACCTCACATCGGATCAGGAAAAACTCCCCCTAAAAAGATAGTAAAAACCCTTTCACAGGGAAAAAGGGGAAGAAACCTTCAGGACAGCAACAGAGGAGGATCCCTCTCCTGATGGACAGAAGCAATAGATGTCATGTGGCCAGAATGAATAACGTAACAGAGTTACAGCACATTACATGAATATTACAGAAATTATTCATATAATGAGTAGTAGGCATGGTCCATGATCCAGATAACCATGATCCATGAAGCAGAAGGAGGTAGAGAGGAGGGGGGGCATCAGCAGGGCCATGGCAGCAGGCAGGACCGGTTCCATCAGCAGGGCCATGGCAGGAGGTAGGAGGCAGGAGGCAGGAGGCAGGAGGCAGGAGGCAGGAGACAGGAGGTAGGAGACAGGAGGCAGGAGACAGGAGACAGGAGGCAGGAAACAGGAGACAGGAGGTAGGATGTGCTGTCTCTGGTTTCTCTTCAACTTCACTTTTTGTTTTTCTTCTCATTTAGCCAATAAAATGTAAATAAATAGTGATTGTGTTTTTTACACAATTACATACGATAAAGATGAGCAGTAAAGGGTCTCATTTAAGAAGCTGAAGCCAGCAAACGTTTAAAAGTTGAACTCTTGAGGCTAAATCACATCAGAAAGTGAGAACTTATTGCCAGGCATACGTTCCTAAAATGTTGTCTAACTTCCGGAGTAATGAAAATGTTTTTTAAATATACAATACAAACAGTCTCAATTGACCCTGTTTATAGCTGCAGCTTATCCTGTCAACAGTTCTACTCGTACTCTTTTAATTATGGTCTATAAAGAACACGCGTTTTGGGCCGCAGGGGATTTTCCACTGGAAATAATGGAAGCAAGGCTAAGTGCTGCTGCTGGAGAGCTAACGGCTAGCATGCTGGAGAGCTAACGGCTAGCATGATGGAGAGCTAACGGCTAGCATGCTGCAGAGCTAACGGCTAGCATGCTGCAGCGCTAACGGCTAGCATGGATTATCCATGTAATAAACATTCCGTCAAGGCGTTCCAGAGATATCTTGTTCACAAGAATGGAACGCATACTGTATTAATACTTGGCAATATGATCCCATGAAGTATTCTATAAATTGTTTATTGGCAGGCTATTAATCATTCTGTACACATTGTATCTGTTGTACTTCTATTGTACTTCTATTGTACATCTATTGTACTTCTGTCCATCCGGATAGAGGATCCTCCTCTGTTGATCTCCCTGAGCTTTCTGCCATTTGTCTCCCCTTAAAGGGGTTTTGGGGGAGTTGTTCCTGTTCTGATGTGAGGGTCAAAGGTCAGAGGGTGTCTTATATGTACAGACTGTAAAGCCTCTGAGGGGAATTTATAATTTGTGATTTTGGGCTGTCCAAAATAAAACCCGTCCACAGCACTAGTTAATTGCTTACACTAGTTAATTGCTTATACGTAAAGTAAACCAAAACCAACACGGAAGGTTACTGTGCCTCTGTCGGTCAAATCTGTTTCATTGGCCAGCGAAGCTGTGTGCTTAACTTAAGACAGCAGATGATGTTGAAGTTAGAATAAACATTATAGAATGTCACAGAAACATCCACAGATTTTATTGGTGACGACCATAATCCAAGATGGCGGCGGCGAAACCAATATGCTGACTATGTTCACTTCTTATTTCAGACCTGCAAACTCATGAGGGGTGAAAAAGGTGACACCAGCGGTGGGGGGGGGGGGGGGGGGGGGCCGCGCAGTGGCGAGTCAGTGCCGAACAGCGTCACTCGTCGAGAAGCTGACAAACTATGATCATTATGGGTTTTATTTCTTCTTTTGGCAATACCCAAGTGTACAAATACATACACACTACCGTTCAAAAGTTTGGGATCACCCAAACAAATTTTCAGTTTCTTCTCAGTTTCCTGCATGGAATAGCCTTCATCTCTAAGAACAAGAACAGACTGGAGAGTTTCACATGAAAGTTCTCTTTTTCTGGCCATTTTGAGAGTATAATGGCACCCACACATGTGATGCTGCAGATACTCAACTAGCTCAAAGGAAGGCCAGTTTATAGCTTCTCTCACCAGCAGAACTGTTTTAAGCTGTGCTAACATAATTGCACAAGGGTTTTCTAATCCTCCATTAGTCTTCTATGTGATGAGCAAACACAATGTACCATTAGAACACTGAGTGATAGTTGCTGGAAATGGGCCTCTATACACCTATGTAGATATTTCATTAAAAACCAGACGTTTCCACCTAGAATAGTCATTTACCACATTAAAAATGTATAGAGTATTTATGATTCATTTAATGTTATCTTCACTGAAAAAAACTGTGTTTTTCTTTGAAAAATAAGGACATTTCTAAGAGACCCCAAACTTTTGAACAGTAGTGTGTGTATATATATATATTATATATATATATATATATATATATATATATATATATATATATAATATATATATATATTAGTGCAACGCAAACCAATTTTAACGCCGTCAATTTTATTAACGCCGTTAACGCATTTGAATTTTTCAACAAAAAAAAAATCGCGAGCACCACGCCGGATGTAGCTCAACCGGAAGCAAAACAATAGGCACGCCGTTTGGGCTTGGAAGCTAGGCTAACGTTACGGTTTAAATGAATGAATGGTGAGCGCGATACGGCAAAATGAATGATATTCAGTGAACTGCGAACAGGTGCGCGTGCCAGAAGGGAGCGCGAGTGAACACATTGAACACAGCAGGAGAGAACGCAACGTTAGCCAGCTAGCTAAAGCTCCGGTGGAACATTATTAGCTAACGCTACCGTTTTTGAGGAGGTAGATTTTGAGGAGAGGGGACTGACAAGGCAGAAGGTAAAGTGGTCCACCGTTCTATCAATAAGCAGACCTGCCAACCTGTACGCAATCTGCGTAGCGGATACGCATTTTGACCTCAAAGTACGCTGGTAAAAATTAATCTAAAAGTAATTTTAGACTAATTGACCAGCACACATTATATGCAATGCAATATAATGCATGACGAGTATTTAATGACTTATCAATATATAGGTTATATATCAAGGTTGGCAGGTCTGAATAAGGCTAAACTAGAAGTTAACACCAATACAAACATTATTTGTGCAGAATGAGTGTGTTAGGGGAGAAGGATGCAGCCATTGTTAAACAGCTGGATTGAAATGCAGTGGAACTGGTCGTGGCTAAAACTGGAAGGCAAGGTCTCAATAAAAGGGCAAGAGGTGTCCTTTCATCTAGGAGATGTATTCTCCAAAATCAACAGGCAGGGATTCACCAGATGCATTCTCTGCATCAAAGATATAAATGATGCTAACAAAGGCAGCCATGCTCTCCCTTACCACATTGTGCCTCATATACTGTAAATGTTAGACCAGTGACAGGCTGGCATGAAATGGCTTGCATAATACTTAGTAAGGAGGCCATAATCATGTTTGACTCATGGCTGAAGTTAAGTTTCTCCAGCTCTCCCCAGGTTGGCAAAAAAAGCATCTCAAAATGCATCAGATTGATGCTTTAAAATATGGAATATTTAAATGTTTCTTACGGGGGAGCATGCCCCCGGACCCCCTAGAGGGGTAATATCCTTCTCACCTTTTTCACCCCTGACCCGTTTTCATGCCTGGTGCACTCTATAATTTTATTGTTTACCTGAAATGTGCAGTGATTTTATTTTGTACCGCCCTGTTTGGCAGTTGTTTTTCAATAAAATAAAGCAAGCCAATCCACTTTTTCATGTTGATAAGAGCATTAAAATGCACAAAAAAAAAAATTGCGATTAATCGCGAGTTAACTATGACATAAATGCGATTAATCGCGATTAAATATTTTAATCGCTTGACAGCACTAATATATATATATATATATAATGTATTTTGTAGGCTTAATACTTACAATATGCAATACTGCTGTACTATACTGAATATTGTTTTGCTACTACTACATTGCACTTCATAATATTACACTTATATGCCATAATATGTATAATGTACCAGCCTTTTTATTGTATTTTTATTTGACCTTATGTCATATTGTTATACCACTTTACTTTGAGGAGACATCACTGTTAGTCTAGAACACTGAATAATGTTTCCACCAGGTAAACCTGAACATGCACACCTCTCTCTGTGTGACAGCGATTATAACCGCATAACTACAGTATATAGATTATAATTAACTGGAGGATACACTTTTTTCTACACGTAGATCTTAAACCCTTAAATATAAACAGGAGCCCGGCCACCCTACGGAGGAAACTCATTTCGGCCACTTGTTTTTTAATTAAAATACAAGTTGGATAAAATATCTATTGTCCTCTCCTTATATGTAGTCAGGTGTCGGTAGGTAGAACCGCCAGTGCCGCTGACTCGCCGCTCTCCTGGCTGACGCCACACGGACTCGCCGCTGCCAGTAATCGCACTCGCTGTCTCTCCCAACAACGTTAGCTAACGTGATAGCAAGCTGACTAGCTTGCCATTAAAAAACTGGTGGGAGGGAAATGAAGCAGCTGAAGACCTCTTAACGCTGATTGGCCAAGACTCGACACATGAATGAATGAATGAATGAATGAATGAATGAATATATACTTTATTAATCCCCGAGGGGAAATTTGGTGTCGGGGTAGCAGCAACTTACAACAAAATAAACAAAAACAGCAGGACGAAAGATAAAAGATATATACAATAATAATAAAAATAATAATAATAAATAATAAAATAATAGAATAAAATAGAAATACCTGGAAATACCTGGGATTGTGCAAAAATATATATATACATGTTGTTAGTCAGAGGATCTGGCAAGCGGTGATTTATTATAAAGCCGTAATGCCGTGGGCAGGAATGTTCTCCTGTATCTGTCCTTGTTGCAGCGGAGCGTGAGGAATCTCCTGGAGAAAGAGCTCCGCTGACCCTGCAGTAGGTGGTGGAGAGGGTGGTCCGGGTTGTCCAATATGGACAAAAGTTTCTTCAGCGTCCTCCTCTCCACCACCTGTTCCAGAGACTCCTGCCTGCAGCCAATGATGGAGCCGGCTTTCTTAACTATCTTGTTAAGTCTGTTGGTGTCACCGGCTCCAATGCTGCTCCCCCAGCAGACGATGGAGAAGTACAGGGCGCTGGCCACAACCGACTGGTAGAACATCTCCAGCATCTTGCTGCACACATCGAAGGATTGGAGCTTCCTCAGGAAAAAGAGTCGACTCATCCCCTTCTTGTAGACAGCGTTGATGTTGGCCTTCCAGTTCAGTCGGCTGTCGATGGAAACACCCAGGTACCTGTACTCCTCCACCATGTCCACGTCCTCTCCCAGAACACTCAGGTCTAGGAGCAGTCGCCTTCCTCCTGAAGTCCACCACCATCTCTCTGGTCTTGGTCACGTTCAGCAGCAGGTGATTCTCGCCGGCCCACTCCACAAAGTCACTCACCACTGCCCTGTACTCCTCCTCCCGTCCATCCCTAATACACCCGACCACCGCAGAGTCATCAGAGTACTTCTGCAGATGGCATGACTCCGTGTTGTACTGGAAGTCGGTGGTGTACAGGGTGAACAGGAAGGGAGACAGAACAGTTCCCTGTGGGGCTCCAACATCACTGACCACCGTTTCAGACAGCACACGGCCCATTCTGACAAACTGTGGTCTACCTGTGAGGTAGTCAGTGATCCAGGAGATGGTGGACGAGTCTACCCCCACCACCCGCAGCTTCTCACTCAGTAGCAGTGGTTGGATGGTGTTAAATGCACTGGAGAAGTCAAAGAAAGTGACTCTCACAGAGACACCGGTTCCATCCAGGTGCGACTGAGCTCGTTGCCCTAACACATCAAAGATCTTCTATTTGCGAAGATCACAACATCATCTTTTTTCCGCGTCTCACTCTGATCTCAGAAACGATGGGCGAGTTCAACCCCTCCCCCCCAAAAAAAACAAAAACTCTTCGGATCTACACGATTCACGTGGATGACATATTTTCATTTAGAAACGGCGAATTTCGCCGAAAGGTGACAGGTTTGCAGGTATGTTATTTACAGTCTGTGGTTAAACCCCTTATCCATTTTGGCGGCAGACGTTTTAGATGTCAACCTGCATATGTGATGGACATCGGTCATCTTTACTTTTTTTTTTTCCTCTCCCCGGATGGACAGAATTTACTAGGTCCTGAAGGAAATTATAAACCTATAAATTATAGGTATTATCAGAAAACACTCCATAAACTTTCATTGTTATGCAGATGATACTTAATTATATCTATCGATCAAACCAGGTCGCTAAACGTCAAGCGTGTCTTAAAGACATCAAAACCTGGATGACCTGCAACTTCCTGCTGCTGAACTCGGACAAGACTGAAGTTATTCTACTCGGCCCAGAACACCTCAGAAATCAATTATCTGATAATATGGTTTCTCTGGATGGCATCGCTCTGGCATCCACCACCACCGTAAGGAATCTCTGAGTTATCTTTGATCAGGACCTTTAACTCCCATGTAAAACACATCTCAAGGACTGCCTTTTTTCACCTGCGTAACATTTAAAAAATCAGGCCCATCCTGTCTTCCTTTTTTCCCTGTGAAAGGTTTTTTCTATTTTTTGGGTCTGTTTTTCCTGATCCGATGTGAGGTCCTGGGACAGGATGGTATGTGTGCAGATTGTAAAGCCCTTGTATTTGTGATGTTGGGCTATACAAAATAAACTGAATTGAATTGAAGTTGGAGTAATAGCTGTCCTATTTATAATGTATTATATATATTTCTTTTCGTGGCCCTTCGCTGTTTGGGTCACACTCACTTCTAAAAAATATCCTATCGTCCGATTATATCTGTGTAAATCTTTTGTCACCCCAACCCATGCTACAAACACCCATACTCATTGTCTATATTTATTCTCTGGACCACACAGCTGCTCAGTAAACCAATCCCCTTCAAGAAGAGCGGACAGCTGCCATTCCACAGATATAGACAGAGAAAGAGGGGGAGCTCAGTCAAAGCATCAGAGAGACAGTGTGACAGATGATTGAGACAAGTTGAGAAGTGTTACGAATGAGTGGACACAACTAGCCAACAGGACTACTGCATTTAAAAAAAGGACCTTTTGGAATAACACCTCCAATCCAAAGTAAACTTGGTACAAACACTCCGTAATGGCAGACAGCAGCAGTCCCCCATTGTCATCCTACATCATGGACGAGGAAACTCTGAAGAGAAAACAAAAGGAGAAGCTGAAGAAGCTGATGTCGACAGGAGGCAACCCGAGGCCTGCTCGTTCTCTCCTCTTCTTGACACTCAAGAATCCCTTTCGCAAGGCGTGCATCAGTATTGTGGAGTGGAAGTATCCTGCTGTAGTGAAGTGGCCCTCTACGTTACATTTTACAATGACAAACCCTAACCGTAAAGTGATTGTTGATACCTCACACCATATTTACTGTCAGTAGTCATGACATAGTTTGTCTGGAGTTCTAGATGTAGCATAGTTGTATTTGTGAGTGAGTATCATGAGCTTGTTGTCTATACCGTATGTGTCTATTTGTGTGTCTATACCTTTCTGTGTCTATACCTGTATGTGTCTAGCTTTATGTGTCTTTTGTGTGTCTATACCTTTCTGTGTCTTTTGTGTGTCTATACCTTTCTGTGTCTATATCTGTATGTGTCTAGCTTTATGTGTCTTTTGTGTGTCTATACCTTTATGTGTCTTTTGTGTGTCTATACCTTTCTGTGTCTATATCTGTATGTGTCTAGCTTTATGTGTCTATTTGTGTGTCTATACCTGTATGTGTCTCTATCTATATGTGAGCTACGGCCGTGAGCCTGGAAGGTTCCTATAAATCTCTTTCAGACCTTTTGAAATCATAATCCTGCTGGCCATATTTGCCAACTGTGTGGCCTTGGCTGTGTACTTACCCATGCCTGAGGAAGACAGCAACAACACCAACAGCAACTTGGTACGTCAGTATGCTTGTGTCTGTTATTATAATATTCCGTGGATACTGTGGTGGTTTAGGCCAGTGGTTGCTCCCCTGAGGTGCATTGAGGACAGGCCATATAATGGTTTATTTATTGTATGTCTTTCATGAGGTTTCATCAAACTGTGACATTTACATTATCTACGTTTTCTGTCACATTTGCAAACAAATCAAAATAGAAGAAAGGATCAACACATGAACATGTACATGTACCGTATTGGTAACTGTACCCGTTTAGCAGAGGCGTTCAAGTTACAGCAAGAAAGTGAGGGCATTTAGATTCTCGGCAGATCTAATACTACGGGTCACAAAATGTGGTACTTCACTCATTTTGAGTGGCTAAAGGGCCACTCAAAATGAGTGGCCCTTTTCTCCGTCTCATTTAGATGGCTTTAGACGGCTCCCACGATTAAAAGGAGGGGTCTTAGACTGAAATTGGCCTCAGAATGGTCGAGATAGGGGCAGAAGAATGAAAAAGCATAAAAAAGCACAAAAGCATAGTTTTGGTTGATTTAGTGTATATTAGTGCTTTATGTGGATGTATTGAACACCATTAGTAATATAAAAGTGAAATAAATTGCGTGTTATATGAGAAAATGTCATTATCACACACAAATCATAGATGCTCCATTTTGGAGATTCGCCTTAACTTCTGTACTAAAAAAAATAAAATTTACTTCACTTAATCAAAGTGAAACTTTGCAGAGAGACTGTTAACATATTGTGCTATTCTATAGTAGAAAAAAAGCTATCATATGTGTCATTTGTAGGAGGAAATTCATCCTGGAAGTCTTTTTTTAAGTATGTTTTATTTATTTTTCCTGTGTTCTATCATCAATCAATAAACCAGTAACACATATACTGCTATATGCACCTCTTAACTAGTCTCACAAGTGTTTTCCGTATATGATACCTTTTGAAATGATTCAAATAGCCCTTGTGGTTGAGGAGATAACCCAGGTTTGCTATGGGGATGAAAACCTTGTGTTTATAATGTGCAGGTAAAGACCTGACCACACACTGCATTGTCCAGAGCTCAGCAGTCAGAAAAATAGTGACCATCAGAGAATTGTCAACAATTACAAAACAATTTGAGAATCGTTTGTAATTGTTGAAATGACATGTAAGTTTGCAGTAGCAATGCAGTACATGTCATTAGTGTTCCAGGCCGATCAGCACACACAATGTCGCTGACTGGGCACGACTGCCGTGTAAACAAACATAATAATCTCTTTGGGTAACAAGCACAAGAATGTAAAAAGCATAGTCTCCAACAATGTCTATAAGTTGCTTTTATATTTAATGATTTATGATCTACACAGAGAAGAAATACAGTTTTTTTTTAGAATCTCTATAGTTGAGGCAGAATTGCTGCTCGACACACAGACTCCCCTCTTGAAAGACTACTAGTGACGATGAAGACAATGTGGCGTCTATGAATAACATAGCCCAATATGTCTATGCAGCCCAGAAATGCCAGGATTAAAATCACTGGGCACCATGACTCAAAGGTAGGTCACTACTCCACTGCTGCCTAGACGGACCAGCAGCTGCACCGGGAACTAGACACAACCTGTCAGCACAACTTTAGTGCTGATTGACACAAAAGGAAGCTCGCAGGGTTTTCTTTTTCCTTGACTCCCCCAGTCTTGCATTACCCTGTCTCCAAAACATATGTTTATAATCAACGTATGTTTGCGTTATTATTTTTGTTAGCGGCATGCGAAGAGGGGCGGTGTGAGGCCGGTAACGGCCCCCGTTGCACCGGGTCTGGTCTTCTCTGAGTCGGGTTGTTTGGGAATGTAGCCCAAAGTGGCTGGTAAACTCCATCTAGGGTAGAATACCACTGCAGTCAACTCAAAGACACTCAGATCTCCGTTGTCAAATCAGCAGACACTGAGACGTTAGGAAACAGATTCAAACGAGCGCAGAGATCCACGTGACGCAACATCCGGTTTTCAAAATACTGACTTGGTACATCTTCAGTGTACCAATTCAGATATTTTACAAAGTAAAAGTCCTACATCCCAAAATAAAATTTCTGAATATTTAATGACTGATAAACATGTTTTAACTTTTTTGGATGATGTACTTTTACTTTTTACACTTTTTACCCATCTCAGTCAGTATTTTGAAAAACGGATGTTGCGTCACGTGGATCTCTGCGCTCGTTTGAATCTGTTTCCTAACGTCTCAGTGTCTGCTGATTTGACAACGGAGATCCGAGTGTCTTTGAGTTGACTGCAGTGGTATTCTGCCCTAGATGGAGTTTACCAGCCACTTTGGGCTGCATTCCCAAACAACCCGACTCAGAGAAGACCAGACCCGGTGCAACGGGGGCCGTTACCGGCCTCACACGGGGCAAGCGGTCTTCAGACCGGACCCGTTACCGGCCTCACCCCGCCCCTCTTCGCATGCCGTCAAACACAAACGTAAAAACAATACCACAAACATACGTTGATTATTGACATCTATTGCTTCTGTCCAGGGATCCTCCTCTGTTGCTCTCCCTCAGGTTTCTTCCTTTTTTCCCTGTGAAAGGGTTTTTACTATCTTTATTTGGGGAGTGTGAGGTCCCGGGACAGGATGTTATGTTACAGATTGTAAAGCCCTCTGAGGCAAACTTGTATTTGTGATGTTGGGCTATACAAAATAAACTGAATTGAATTGACTTATAAACGTATTTGTAATACATCAAACACAAACAAAAAAGCTGTTCCTGAGCCTGTTAGTCCGGGTTTTAATAATCCTGAATCTTCTCCCTGGAACAAACAGAGAGTGTGTGACGTCTCTGTAGATATTGCTGGCTTTCTTCTGGAGGCGGAGCAAACACAGGGTCCAGGTCAGGGAGGGAAACTCCCACAATCTTCTGGGCCAGGTCCCTCCTGGTCTCTGCGTGCAGCTGGAGTTACCCAGAGCTTTCTATCACTCTTCTGTAGCTGTTACCCAGAGCTTTCTATCACTCTTCTGTAGCTGTTACCCAGAGCTTTCTATCACTCTTCTGTAGACGTTACCCAGAGCTTTCTATCACTCTTCTGTAGACGTTACCCAGAGCTTTCTATCACTCTTCTGTAGCTGTTACCCAGAGCTTTCTATCACTCTTCTGTAGCTGTTACCCAGAGCTTTCTATCACTCTTCTGTAGACGTTACCCAGAGCTTTCTATCACTCTTCTGTAGACGTTACCCAGAGCTTTCTATCACTCTTCTGTAGCTGTTACCCAGAGCTTTCTATCACTCTTCTGTAGACGTTACCCAGAGCTTTCTATCACTCTTCTGTAGACGTTAACCAGAGCTTTCTATCACTCTTCTGTAGACGTTACCCAGAGCTTTCTATCACTCTTCTGTAGACGTTACCCAGAGCTTTCTATCACTCTTCTGTAGACGTTAACCAGAGCTTTCTATCACTCTTCTGTAGACGTTAACCAGAGCTTTCTATCACTCTTCTGTAGACGTTACCCAGAGCTTTCTATCACTCTTCTGTAGACGTTACCCAGAGCTTTCTTCACCAGGTGTGGTGTGTTCAGGGACCAAGAGAGGTCTTTAGTAATGTGGAGTCCCAGGAATGTGATGCTGTCCACCCTCTCACCTCCTCCCCACGTATGTAGAGTGGAGAGGGTGTGGTCTTCCTGGATCTCCTGAAGTCCACTATGACTTCCTTGTTATTATTACTATTATTATTATTATTATTAGAGCTCTATTATCAAGAGAGAAGTCGCTAGAAGAGGGAGAGCTGTTTAAAGTGTTTAAATGTTAAACTGTACCGCTATCAGATAACAAATAGGCTAGTAACAGGAAGTGAGACGAAACGCTCACTTCCTGTCATTTTGTAACCATTGCAATGGTTGATTAAAACGTGCATGATCATTTATTACATATTGTGTTTGGCCCTTTTACAACAAAATGCTTGATAATTTATTATATATTGTGTTCGGGCCTTTTACTAGAATATAAAGATGGTTTTGTGTTTCTTTATTTGTTATGAAGTTTTATGTGTTAAGGGTCACACGCAGATCCATACTGAAAGGGAATATGTAATTTACAATATGTGTAGGCTACTTCTCTGTATGGATATTATTAAGGATTTTTTTCTGTAAATGTGAAAATATATTGAGTTAGCAAATTAAAAAAGAAATCACAAAATCCATACAGACAAGTAGCCTTCTCCATAACTTCTTAAGAGTTTGTTTTAATTAAGGTTCAAATATGAGGAAATTATGAACGTCACAATATCATATGAGCTAACTTTCCTTCTAATTTTCTCAAAACCTGGAATGTATTTCTTGTCTTTACATGTTTCTTTACAGTTCAAATATTATATATATATATATATATATATATATATATATATATATATATATATATATATATATATATATAAATAAATAAATAAAAAGTGGTCAGTAAAATCCCATGAACTTTGACATGGAATTTGGGGTCCTGCTGAACAATTAAAGGTTTCTTATAAGCTCTTAACAGAAAAAAAACAGAAATGTAGAAATCTTTGCAAATGTATTAAAAAAAAAAGAAATGAAAAAAGAAAAAACTGAAATATCACATGGTCATAAGTATTCAGACCCTTTGCTGTGACTCTCATATTTAACTCGCATGCTGTCCATTTCTTCTGATCCTCCTTGAGATGGTTCTACTCCTTCATTGGAGTCCAACTGTGTTTAATTAAACTGATTGGACTTGATTAGGAAAGGCTCTCACCTGTCTCTATAAGACCTTACAGCTCACAGTGCACGTCAGAGCAAATGAGAATCATGAGGTCGAAGGAACTGCCCAAGGAGCTCAGAGACAAAATTGTGGCAAAGCACAGATCTGGCCAAGTTACCAAAGAATGTCTGCAGCACTCAGAGCACAGTGGCCTCCATAACCCTTACATGGAAGAGGTTTGGGACGACCAGAACTCTTCCTAGACCTGGCCGTCCAGCCAAACTGAGCAATCGTGGGAGAAGAGCCTTGGTGAGAGGTAAAGAAGAACCCAAAGATCACTGTGGCTGAGCTCCAGAGATGCAGTAGGGAGATGGGAGGAAGTTCCACAAAGTCAACTATCACTGCAGCCCTCCACCAGTCGGGGCTTTATGGCAGAGTGGCCCGACGGAGGCCTCTCAGTGCAAGACATATGAAAAAACACATGAAGGACTCCCAGACTATGAGAAATAAGATTCTCTGGTCTGATGAGACCAAGACTGAACTTGTTGCTGTTAATTCTAAGCGGTATGTGTGGAGAAAACCAGGCACTGCTCATCACCTGCCCAATACCATCCCAACAGTGAAGCATGGTGGTGGCAGCATCATGCTATGGGGTGTGTTCAGCTGCAGGGACGACTAGTTGCAATTGAAGGAAAGATTAATGCGGCCAAGTACAGAGATATCCTGGAAGAAAACCTCTTCCAGAGCGCTCTGGACCTGAGACTGGGCCGAAGGTTCACCTTCCAACAAGACCACGACCCTAAGCACACAGCTAAAATAACAAAGGAGTGGCTTGGGAACAACTCTGTGACCATTCTTGACTGGCCCAGCCAGAGCCCTCAACCCAATGAGCATCTCTGGAGAGACCTGAACATGTCTGTCCACCAACGTTCACCATCCAACCTGACGGAACTGGAGAGGATCTGAAGGAAGAATGGAGAGGATCCCCAAATCCAGGTGTGAACAACTTGTTGCATCATTCCCAAGAAGACTCATGGCTGTACGAGCTCAAAAGGGTTCTACCCAATACTGAGCAAAGGGTCGGAATACTTATGACCATGTGATATTTCAGTTTTTCTTTTTTAATAAATTTGCAAAAAATTCTACATTTCTGTTTTTTTCTGTCAAGATGGGGTGCTGAGAGTACATTAATGAGAAATAAAATGAACTTTTTTGATTTTAGCAAATGGCTGCAATGAAACAAAGAGTGAAACATTTAAAGGAATCTGAATACTTTCCGTACCCACTGGTAATTAATTATTATGAATGATTACTTTGCATGGCTCATTTAAATTCATTGTATTTGACCCAAGGGGAACGCTACTCGGTCTGTGTTCAACACCGTGAAGGGCACTGTGTGTGTGTGTGTGTGTGTGTGTGTGTGTGTGTGTGTGTGTGCGTGCCTTTTAAAATAGACATTCACTGAATACCTCTGCTGAAATGGGATCGGCCATGAAGCCTTCCAGTGGTGTGAGTTTGTACGTGACATGAATAGACAGAAACATGAGCAGGGGAGGTGACTTCATCATAACTCGACCACAAGTCTGACATGTCAGAAGGCTGTCAGTAAATAATGTAGATTCAAACAAAAGCCATTGTGATTGTTTCACAGGAAAGCCTGGAGTACATCTTCCTCCTCATCTTCTCCATAGAATGCTTCCTGAAGATCATTGCCTACGGATTTCTATTTCACACGGATGCTTACTTAAGAAACTGCTGGAACATTCTGGACTTTGTTTGTGTGTCCGTTGGGTAAGTTGATACTTTCCTGTTGAGGCCTTTGAGTTTGTAACGTCATGTTTGAATGGCCAGATCACTGTATGCTGTTCATGTTGGGTCATTGCTTTGGAAGTAGTAGTGAAGAGGTGGTGTAGTGTTCATTCCAACAGGGCCGAGGGTTTGATGCTCTTTCTCCCACACTCCTCTATGACCCGGACCAGGGTCCTGTTGACCTGTGCAGCTGCATCTCTCAGGACGAACCCAAGACCGGGAGCAGCATTGTGCGCTCATGAAAAAGATCTAAATGAATGTTGTGTGTTCAGATGCCTCGTGGACAAAGTGCTGGATCCCTATGACAATCAGATGACATGAACTACGTTGTTCAGAGACAAACCCTCTGTTTACCTCTTTCCAAAGAACGGCTCAAACAAACATCATTCACATCATAATCTGGATAATTAGATAATACATTTACAAACAGAGTATATATAAATGCAGGTGTAATAAAACAGCTCGTCTGAAGGGGAAGCGCCCTGAAGATGTGTGAAAGGACACACATCATGGGACATCACTCAGCATGGGCTCTTCTACAGAGCGGATCCAGCTGTGCCACAATCACCATGAACTCATGTCGCTTCAGACTACGCCTGAGACAAAAGAACATGCTAATGACTAAAACACCTTTCCCTATTCCTTGCCTCTTTTCCTGCCTCTCACTCACATTCAGCAGGTTGGACAGAGAGGAGCACGGGGGAAGCTCTCTCTGAACGCTCTGATGTGTTGCATGTCTCTGCAGCCTGTTCACCGTGGTGGTGGACGCCTTCAACCACCTCAGTGGAGTGGAGGCTCCAGTGGGGGAGAAGGGAGGCTTCGACATGAAAGCTCTGCGGGCCTTCAGGGTGCTGCGGCCTCTCAGACTGGTCTCTGGGGTTCCCAGTGAGTAACTGGTCTGCTCTGATGCTTTGAACCACTGAACCTATGTCAAACATAACGTACTATCATTTTATTTCATTCTTAGTAGTAGTATTTATATTCTTATTAGTAATAAAGGTCTTAGAGTTGTGTGGCAGCCAGAGGCCATAACTCATTTCACTCACAGTTATTACACGTAGATGAATGAAAAACACAATGTAGCATGTAGCATGTAGCACATGCCATTTCATTTGTTTCCTGTTGTCCCCCTGAAGGCCTTCAAGTGGTGATGAACTCCATCCTGAAGTCCATGCTGCCTCTTTTCCACATCACCCTGCTGGTTCTCTTCATGGTCACCATCTACTCCATCATGGGGTTGGAGCTCTTCAAGTGCAAGATGCACAAGACCTGCTACTACACCGGCACAGGTAGAGATGCAGCACAGCGGCTGCAACCATGAATAATGACAGATGTAATGATTGCTGGATTGAGGCCAATACAGACCTTATTCATCATTGACTGGCCAGATAAAGTCAGAATGAATGTCACTCTGTCTTTGCTGTCAGAAACAGACCAGAGTGTCTTTAACATTACGTCACTATTTGCACTCACACATTCAACCCTGTGGTTTATTATTGGTGGCTGTAATTGTTCTACTTCTCCACACTGGACGCAATAAGAGATGGTTTTTAAAATCCATTTCAATGTAAGTGATGGGGACAAAATACAAGGTATTTCTTTTCATTTGTGTTTTACCCCCATCAATACAAAATATATATTTCAGTAAGGACAGGAGGAACGATCACATCCAGGTATGAGCATGTGAGTATTATATTAGAATAGTCTTTAAAAAATGCTTTCTCAAATATATGGTCAGATTTTACCGGGTCATAAGTTTGTTGTTTGACTGCTTTTTGTTGCTCTCATACATACAAATAAATATAAATACAGCTGTACAAATATGTACATATACAATGTTTTCCTCCCACAGAGAAGTGTGCTTCAGACATAGAGAGCACCTGACAGAAAAGGTGGCCACACAACATCAAGCTAACCCACCATGACCTTGCTGTGACCTTCAGACATCATCGCCACGGTGGAGAACGAGAAGCCGGCTCCTTGTGCCCAAGCGGGGAACGGCCGGCGCTGCGCCATCAACGGCACCGAGTGCCGGGCCGGCTGGCCGGGTCCGAACCACGGGATCACCCACTTCGACAACCTGGGCTTCTCCATGCTGACGGTGTACCAGTGCATCACCACGCAGGGCTGGACCGACGTGCTCTACTGGGTACGCAGGACACGCCTTCACGCAAACACTCTTTTTCTAATTAAACTAAACATGTAACATAAACAAATGCAGTCTGATTTCACTATAATTCTCCTGACGGGTTCAAACGGCAGTTCTGACTTTTTAGAATATTCGTAGAATATTCTCATAACCTTTCAACCGTTTCAATACAATACAGTAAAGTCACATGTTACTTGTATTGCAGACGTCAGTTCCCCATGATGGCTGTAGATAACTATTGGTCTCATCCAGTAAAGAGACATGCAGCGTCTCAACATGCACATTACTACATATTTCAGGTTTGAATTGAGGCAGATTTATCTTTGATCATATTAATCAGAATGATTGCTTGTCTCTTCTCTTCATCTGTCTTTTCTTACCTGACTTGTTAAGAATGAGCTTTCAGCTGTTTCTTTTTGTTCATTATTCTATTTTATTCAATGTTTACATGTTTTTCTTTCTTTTTGCATAATGTTCTACATTTCTAAGTATGTTTTCCTTTTTTTTGGACCTTCTCAGCATAGTGATAGTCCAGCAATGTTTAAAACCAGCTGCATGGGCATCACTAAATACTTTTATTTACTCCGACAGGATCACAAGGATAGTATTACATTCAGGAAAGGACCCGAGAGAGGAATAAACCTTTTTTCATTAACTTGATCGGTCCTGTTTCTTATTGTGTCTGAAGAGGAGAACTCTAGCAACAGCTTGTCTTAACTACTGAGTATGACAGCTAAGCTACGGCTATAATGCTAACACAACATTGCTTTACACTTTAACATTTACTCACAGTATAGAAAGCAATAACCAAGTCGTATTTACCTCTTGTGTTTCACACGGGTCCAAACCATAAGATAACTGCTGGTGAGCCACTGGGTTATGAACTTATCCATCTGAACAATATTCACGTTCACTCTACGCTGATAATTCACTTCCTCATTCCTCTGAAAGCCGGAACCAAGTCCCACCCCTCTCCCTGAGTCTGAGATTGGATTGGCTGTTAGTTTCAGGACAACCCAATTAAAACAAAGATTGACTTATTACTCTGCTAAGCAAGTTGCTGTTGGACAACATGCTGAATCATGTTCATGTCACACACTACGTTCATTTGCATGAACTCTAACCTCGACTGTAAAGATCCACGTATCCACTTTTAACTTAATATTCAGAAAACTATTGACATCCTGATGTCTAAATGATTATTTGTAGACAGGGCTACACTCATATTGATCTTTAAATTGCTGGTTATTACTACATTTAAGTTAAATGAAGTGTGCTTTGTCATTCAGGTCAATGATGCAATCGGAATGGAATGGCCATGGATCTTTTTCACCACACTCATCCTGGTCGGCTCCTTCTTCGTGCTGAACCTGGTTCTGGGCGTGCTCAGTGGGTGAGAATACTTAACTGAACTACCTTAATATCCTTTATTTGACATAATCATGATGTCCATTTCAGACGTTTCTTTACACTCCTCCGTGTATTCTGTCTCTTTATCTCATATTGTTTGTCTTCTTTCCAACCAGTGAGTTCACAAAAGAGCGAGAGAAGGCCAAGTCCAGAGGAGAGTTTCAGAAGCTGAGGGAAACCCAGCAGCTGGACGAGGACCTCAAGGGCTACATGGAGTGGATAACTCAGGCAGAGGTCATGGACAACGACCAGGAGGGGCAGGGTAAAATATAAAACAATATATGTATAAAATGCCTGCCAGAAACATATTACAAGGATTCAAGATATGAATAGACCCAGTAGATTAACGTTGCTATACATATTTATATTTAATGTCGTGCCACTTTGGTTGACCTTCACTCGACGGCAAGTTTCCTTTCTTTATTTCAACTGCAGCAGTATTCTTCAGCACAATATGTCAATTAAAACAATAAAGTGTATTTTAATAGAAAATGTTTTCAAGAGTGTGAAAACAATAGCAAAGGTTCCTGGGGATGTCAGAGTCAGTGGGTCTCAGGCATTGAGGAACCCGACTGGACAGGAAGAAACGGAGGTCTAGGTCCTGATGGAGCGTGAGGTCTTGGTCCTGATGGACTGTGAGGTCTTGGTCCTGATGGACTGTGAGGTCTTGGTCCTGATGGACCGTGAGGTCTTGGTCCTGATGGACCGCAGCCTCCTGCCAGAGGGAAGGAGGCTGCAGCAGCTCGACTGGTCTTTAACCGAAATTCACCCACACGACTCCACTCCTCCGCTCCTTCACTGGTTACCGGTGGTCGCCCGCATCCGCTTCAAAACATTGGTACTTGCGTACCGTGCTACGAACAGATCGGGTCCTATCTACATCCAGGATATGGTAACACCGTACACCCCAGCTCGTTCGCTCCGCTCGGCTTCAGCCAATCGGCTTGTAGCTCCGTCACTGCTTCAGCCAATCGGCTTGTAGCTCCGTCACTGCTTCAGCCAATCGGCTTGTAGCTCCGTCACTGCTTCAGCCAATCGGCTTGTAGCTCCGTCACTGTGAGCTAAACACTCTACAAAGTCAGACTGTTTGTGTCCTGGCTCCTCAATGGTGGAATGAGCTCCACATTGACATCAGAACAGCAGGAAGTCTCTACATCTTAACTAAAAACACATCTTTTAGACTACACCTTGAATAAGGAAGGTAGCACCGTAGTAGCACTTTAGTAGCATTTAGATGGGATTTACTGATAGCACTTTGTAATTTAACTTTATTGAAATTGTACTTTCTTGATTCTTGTTGTTCTGAGTTTGTCCTCATGGTGGAATTGCACTTATTGTAAGTCGCTTTGGATAAAAGCGTCAGCTAAATGAAATGTAATGTAATGGAAGGGACTCCAACAGTTTGTGTCCAGGGTGAGAGGGTCGGCTTCAATGTTTCAGAGTCCTGGTTTAGGATCCTGGTATCTGAATGCTGGACCAGACCAGCCTGAACCAGAATACCAAACCAATCACATAGAAGACGCAACGGGACGATTTACTCGCCATTGTTTTATAGCCTGTTTGAAACTTCTTTGACTTTAATGTCTGGAAGTGTTCTTGTTTAGTTGCAGCTGTGTGCATGACGGGGTTTTGTCCATTGAACTCAAATCTGTGCCTCTTGTTGCATATATGTGATCGTCTTTGAAGTGACTAAGGTAGAATCCCAAAATATAATTAAATAACAGTATTGATACCTGATCCTCCTCACGGTTCGGCACAGATGTGAACCGAGGATTAATTACAGTTTAAGTTAAACATAACAGTGAAATCAAGTTTGACAGACGATCGTTATCCACTAATATTCAATAAAACATGCGATCGGGACATTTCTGCTTTTGGTCTGCACCAGTCTGCACACTGTAAATGTTAATACGAATCCAGTCAACCCTAAATATCATCTCCTGAACATGTAGACTGCTCTCAAGAAGTCTGTCTCTTCTCATCAGGTCTGCTCAACACGGAAAACGGATCAGAGACTGGAAGTGTCAGCAAGATGGACACCATGCAGATGATCATCTATTACTAGTCAGTAGAGTCCTTGTTCAGCAGAATGGATGCGTTCACTTATTCTCCACTTTTGAAGTCTTCTTTGATGTCTTAAAGTTGTAGTATTTTTGAAGTTAACATTGAATAATATCACCGTTCTGCTTTTGTATCCAATACAGGCTGGTGACAGCTGTGTGTCATTTATTAAAGTTCAAAGGAGATCTGAAAGTATGACACTGAGTATTAACAGTAACTGAACAAGCAAACATCATGTCCTGGTTTTAGAAACCTGGATGAACCTCCTGGTTATGCTAGAAAGCGGGACGTTGTCTCATGTCGGGTCTTTCCAGGTTTCTGTGCTCCTTCTCCGTGCACACGAACAGAAACACGCATAACCAGTTTCATCGTGGTTGTTTTTCTCTGGCCACTAAACATCAGACAGCCCTTCATTCAGAGACAGTGTTGTAAGCAGTAGCTCAATGTGTAGAGTGGCATCCCAGTGGCATGCAGTCACCAGTCACCAGGATACCAGCACCATGCATAAGGGATCTATCTGTATATGAATATAATACTATCATTAATCATAACATAAAGAGGGGGCTATCCTTCTTTGGGCCACGGTGAAGACTCACCGCTCTTGTGCTCTTTCTCTGTGGTGCAGTAAGCTAGCTCGTAAGTGGAACCGCTGGCTGCGCCGTAAATGCCGCGTGTATGTGAAGTCCAGCCTCTTCTACTGGTGGGTGATCGTGCTGGTCCTCCTCAACACGCTGGCCATCGCTACGGAGCACCACAAGCAGACCCAGAGACTCACCAGCTGGCAGGGTGAGCGCCACGCCTCCCGCCTGGAGCGCCTCCCCCTCCCCCAACGCGCCGTTTGCTTCATCAACGCCATGGAAACGTCTTTCGCTTCTCGTTGCATCAGTTTTTACTTATTGATTGTAATAAACAGTGCATTGTTATTCTCTGTAGTATGTAATGAATGCAATGTAAAGAAAATGACTGTTTTCAAACATACCAAATAATTCTGATTAACAACTAAAACTCTATGAAAGGATTGTTGTGACACTTTGTCTCTGGCCCCGCCCACCACCAGACAACGCCAACAAGCTGCTGCTGTCCATGTTTGCTGTGGAGATGTTCATGAAGATGTACGCTCTGGGCCTGCCCTCCTACTTCATGTCCCTCTTCAACCGCTTCGACTGCTTCGTGGTGTCCACCGGCATCGCGGAGCTCATCCTGGTGCACATGGGCGTCATGTCCGTCATGGGCATCTCCGTGCTGCGCTGCATCCGCCTGCTGCGGCTGCTCAAGGTCACCAAGTGAGGCAGCTTCCAGCCG
>JBAMJR010000272.1:1062500-1097500 GCA_038501785.1 Myoxocephalus aenaeus
CACATACGTCATCCCTGTCCCAGGACCTCACATGGGATCAGGAAAGACTCTGTTTCTCCGCATATCTCTGGAACTTCCTGATCTTTTCTTTTTTTCTACCACAAGGTAGCCGGTTCGATCCCCAGTCCCCCCATAGCTCACATGTCTCATGTCCCTGAGCAAGACACTGAACCCTTAACTGCTCCCCGGCGCCTCACAGGGCTGCCCACTGCTCCCTATCCAGGGATGGGTCAAATGCAGAGAAGAATTTCCCCAAGGGGATTAATAAAGTGCATGTTTCCGTTTTTTGTTTTGTTTTTTTGTTTGAGACTATATATTTCATGAGGTTTGCATTTAGTTTTTCTTCAAGTTGTACACTGTTTTTATGCTCTGAGTGTTACTGGATGCTACTGAGACTGCTAGGAAAGTCCTACTCCTAGAGCATGCAGGTCATTTAACTTGTGGTTCCTGATGTTTTTGAAATGTACCGTTGCCTGCTGGAGAAATTTCACAAGTTCTTTCTCTGTGCTTGAACTATTTCAGGTTCCGGAAGCTCTGCCATCGTATTATCAATGCAACTACTTTCACCAACATCATCCTCCTCTTCATCCTACTGTCGTCCATTTCTTTAGCGGCAGAGGATCCCATCGACCCCATGTCCTTCAGGAACCAGGTGTCAAGTGCATGCCTATCCTATTGTAAATGTAATGTTTCAGTTGCATTGTGATTGAACATTTACAATTTTCATTCATATAGTCAGCATTAAGTATGGATATGATATTGTTATTGATATTACAAACAATGTGACATTTTCAGGTGTTGGCCTATGCTGATATAGTCTTCACTTCTGTGTTCACAGCGGAAATTGTGCTCAAGGTAATTACATGTAAAGTTAATATTGTTGATATAGATGGGTGACAAATTCACACACAAAAAAACTAAGAGGTGTGCAGAAACAAAAATAATCATGAAACTTCGTTATAAGTCATGAAGGGTCAATGAATGATGATGAAAATTATGTTAACTGGATCTCAACGAAAATGAACTCAACCTACTCTTTTGGAAGAATGGTGTTCACCACTCCAATAACATTAGGGTAGATACATACAGAAACACAGTTGATAGCAAATCTGGGGTTTAACAATCTACAGCAATCTGCGGTGAAACTGTTTTTAATACACTACATTTAGTGGTTTCCTTTAATTTGTCATCACCGAGATATGAACCAAAGAACACAGCAACATGAATGGCTTTATCGCTTTACAGTCAGAAAATGCTGCCTACCTTTGTTGATTAGAAGAAGAAAAACACTTTTTCCCTGATAAATCCACACTGATATGAATGTATTGAACACCATAATATACAAGTGAAATATAAGGTTTGGTACATGAGAAAATTCAAATGGCACAGATGGCACAGATTTTGGAGACCTCGCCTGAATTCTCTCTGTTCTAAACCCTCTGTAACTTTGTTCTGCTTCACTTTTTCAAAGTCAAACTTTGCAGAGAGAATGTTCACATATTGTGCTATGATTTGGGTTAGAGAATGTTCACATATTGTGTTATGATTTGGGTTAGAGAGTGTTCACATATTGAGCTATGATTTGGGTTAGAGAATGTTCACATATTGTGTTATGATTTGGGTTAGAGAGTGTTCACATATTGAGCTATGATTTGGGTTAGAGAATGTTCACATATTGAGCTATGATTTGGGTTAGAGAATGTTCACATATTGTGCTATGATTTGGGTTAGAGAATGTTCACATATTGTGCTGTGATTTGGGTTAGAGAATGTTCACATATTGTGCTGTGATTTAGGAGAGCTTTAGACCTTAGTGAGGCATCATTTCAAAGAGATAAACCTCCTGAAAGTGCTTTTTTATAGGCAGACCTGAAACTTCTATTTTTGCTGTGTTTCAATCTTTATTTACTCTTAACCAGTAACATATATACTAATATTTACACGTCTGAACAAAAGCTGCCAAAAGCTGCCTTTATTATAACACCAAAACCATTCAAATAGCTCTTGTGGTTGCAGAGATACACCCTTTTTAGTTTGGGTACCGTAAACGTCGGGTTACAAGCCGCTCCTACGGCTGATCAGTGTCCCCGCTGTAGCAAGCTAGTAGCAATGCTAGCTAGCAGCAGCTGCTGCTAGCTAGCAGCAACTGCTGCTAGCTAGCAGCAGCTGCTGCTACCGCCCGCTGCTGCTGCTACTGCCCGCGTCCCCTCTGCCCAAGTCGGGTGTCGAGCCTGGTCCCGCTACCTTCGGTGGTTTTCGGGGAGCTAGTGGAAGTTAGCGGGGAAGTGACGGAGCGCTAGCAGGAGCCCCAGCTGGCTACAGCGGGGAGCTAACGGGGACACTGACCGAAGGTAGTAGCGGCTTGTAACCCGACGTTTACGGTATGTTATTTCGAGCAGAATCCTAAAAATACCTCGGTTTTTGCCATGGGGCTTAAAAGGTTAAGAGCCCAATATGATCAGAATCCTAGCACATTAATGCACTGCCCAGCAATTATCAGAGAAGGAATAGAGCTAAAACAAGTGGTTTAATAACCACAGATAAAGTCCATGAACACAATGTTCTCTTTTTAAAAGATAATAATATAATATCGTCTTTTTTTTAAATTGATATCACACCTGAACATACTGAATTTAAACCTGCAGGACAGTTAAATGTATTTTCTAAAATCAAGTACCTTATTTCACATTTTTCGAACTTTAATTTATTAGTAGAGTATGTATTAGACATTATTGTAATGTTTCAGACCTTTGCATGAGGAAATTCTCTCTAACTGGACCTCGCTGATTTTTTATGTAATACCCCTGGAATAAAAGATACAAAGTTATGAATAAGGGATGAATCAATGAGTACATGATGAAAGATAAAGCACTGGATGAATTACACCACATATGACCAGGTAGAATCAGTGAATATCTGTTTCATGTTCACCAATCCAATTCAATTAGGTCTCAATCGATTAATGCACCATTAAGCAGTTGAGAGTTTAAAAGCTACAGTGGAATATTTCTAGCAGTTTCATATTATTCTAATTTAATTGCTGCAGTCTCTCCGGACGCCCTGTTGTTTTCAGGTCTTGTCAGGATGACACGTGGATGTTGAATTCAGATTGTTTGCCCATCCTTTTCTCCCATATTTGGAGAGACTATAGGTAGCGCCTACAGCAGGAAAGGGTTCTTACAGTTGTGGTGTTTATAATGAATAACTCTTTTTCAGATGACAACATATGGTGCAATTCTTCACGAAGGGTCTTTCTGTCGGAACTCTTTCAACATCTTGGATCTTCTGGTGGTCAGTGTATCTCTCCTCTCAATGGGCATGGAGTAAGTGGAGACGAGACATACCGACTGACCTCATGCAAAGAGCTTCATCTTGTTGCTCATGTGCCATGACCAAACCAGTACAATAACCAACAATGTATTGCCACAGAGGGAACATCAGTAAATACATTGAGCCTTTGTTTGTGTCCTCTAGATCTAGTGCCATCTCTGTGGTGAAGATTCTCAGGGTATTAAGGGTACTCCGGCCCCTGAGGGCCATCAACAGAGCCAAGGGACTGAAGGTATGAGTTGCCTATCGATAAAGTTGCAGCTTTGAATGGCCTAATACTGACCTGATATGTCATCTGTAATTTCTCTATATTTGTAGCACGTCGTCCAGTGTGTGTTTGTTGCTATCAAGACCATTGGAAATATTGTACTGGTCACCATGCTCCTGGACTTCATGTTTGCCTGCATTGGAGTCCAACTTTTCAAAGTGAGAAGACCAAGAAATATGATGGAAACGTGTTATTTAGCACTGCATTTGGCAATGTCAACATTCTCAAAAGACACTTTTTTGCCTTCCTAGGGCAAATTCTATGCCTGCACAGATCCTGACAAAATGACTGAGGAAACATGCAAGTAAGCACTGTGTTGTGTTATTAGAACAGTGTAATGCTTCTCTGGGCCTCCACCTTTAGGGCCTGAGCACCAATGTAGTCGGAGCGAAGCACCTATTATTCTTCTAATGTTTATTATTATTACCGGGGCGAGCACCGTCGTAGTTCTCCCCCGGGACCTCACATCAGCGAGTGGACATCCAAACCCTCTGTTACGTTACAAACAACAGAGCACATTCACACATATTATGTTTTTAGTTGTTTTTTTAAATCTTCACAGGCTTTCATCTAAAATAGTTTTCAGAGATCCACTCAAAACATTCAAGGCTTACGCCTTTGCAAAATGACAGGTATTAAGTCATTTTATGCGGTATTTACATATTGAACTTGGCACCCTGGAGAAACGCTGATTGTGGAGATCTTAACTGTCTTCCCCCTCTACTTTGATTCAGAGGTTGGTATATAAAGTACCAGGAAGGAGCGCTCCATGAACTGGAAGTCCATGAAAGGGAATGGATCAACTCCGAACTAAACTTTGACAACATCCTCAATGGCATGCTGGCTCTCTTCACCATTTCTACCTTTGAAGGATGGCCAAAGTGAGTCCTGATCTGTTCAGTCCAGTTGAAAGGTGTCTATTCATTTCAGGATGGGTAGTTTAGAATTCAGCAGCATCTACCCACTGTATATATAGTTTAGTTAACGGTATCTCCAATCTACTTTCTCATTTGTGTCTGTATATGGCATGTGTGGATTTGTGTGTGACTGTTTTGTCATGTTCCTAGGATACTATATAAAGCCATTGATTCAAACTTGGAGGATAAAGGCCCAATGTACAACAACCGAGTGGCCATCTCAATCTTCTTTATTTTCTACCTCATCCTTATCGCCTTCTTCATGATGAATATATTTGTGGGCTTCGTCATCGTCACCTTCCAGGAGCAAGGAGAGCAGGAGTATAAGAACTGTGAACTGGACAAAAACCAGGTAGGCCGATGTTGAAAATGACTGGACATGAAAGTGAAACTCATTTTGTGTCCACTGTTCGCTAACACTGCTGCTGCCGGTAGTGTTACTCTTGCAGACACTGCGACATGCAGAGCTACTTATTGTACCGTCAAATTCAGATTACAAAGCGCACCCGTTTATAAACCGCATCTACTAAATTAAAAAAAGGTCGCATTTAATCCTAAACAAGCCGCGGTGTATAAACCGCTGTTGAGATTAGCGGAACATCAGAGATACACTTGCACATTCACATTGTATTTATCCTCGTTACGGGGACCGCTGAAGCCACAGAAGTCTTCATCTTCTATATCCGAGTTGAACAGCAACAATACTGCTTCCTCAATTTGAGGATCGATGAGCCCAGCCTCATGTTCATCAGGGGCATGCTGGGTCGAGGTTCCTGCTGAGGCGTCGTCTGCTACTGACAGCACACAACATTTCAGCGTTTCAAAATCCGTTGATTTCTTCACTTTCCCCATGCTGTCACAACCCACTGACAGACCTCCGTAAAGGTGGCTCGTCACATGCGTCCGGTTTTCGTAAAAGACTTGCCATCCACTGCTCCCAGTACGCAGTGCTACTTTGAACGGACGAGTCACGCTGATGTCAAGGGGCTGAAGATATTTTGTTGTGCCGCAACTGCTGCTAAATTTTAAATCGTAAAAATCCACAAATTAGCCGCACCGATATATAAACCGCACGGGTCAAAGTTGAGGAAAAAAGTAGCGGCTTATAATCCAAATGTTACGGTACACAATTGGAAATTATATTTCCGGGGATTTTAACTTCTTTTCCATGAATTGTTCACCCAATTTGAAGAGAGCCCAGTGGGGGGGAGGGAGAGAGAGAGAGAGAGAGAGAGAGAGAGAGAGAGAGGTTTGCAACCACATGGGATCTTGTCATGTTTAAACTAACAAACTTTTTTTTTCAGTAGTAAATTTCTATTTCTGTTCTTATGTACCAGTTGCACTCATGTTGCATTTCATACACTGAATGAAAGGGGCTGTATCTCCAACTCTAAAAAAGCAATGTCCGATAGGAATCAGAATCAGAACCATGTATGTTTTCACATACAAGGAATTTGTCCTGGCGGGAGGTGCATAACTGCTGGGGACTGAGGTAGCATTCTGGACGCTGTCAACAATTAAATAGTTTATATTGTGAAAATAAGGAATATTTCAAACACTTGTGTTTTACACTGTAGGAGCCCTGGACACGCATTGTTTAACAACAGGCTGCATGAGTTTATCTTTTCCTCGTCCTGTTGATCAGACCCAACAAAGGGGATCAACGCTGTCACCATCTGGGCCAGCTCACCCAAAAAGGGCCAATGGGCTGTTTCTGGGCCCCTTTAGCCCAGCGTGGTCCCACTGTGTCCCCTCACCCGGTGTGGAGTCACTCACTACTGGGCAGTGCTACACAGACCTTAACCCTCGGGAGGGTCGGAGCAGAATCTGAGAGTGGACTCTCTCAGGGAGGTCAAGAATCAAGGATGTGATTTGAATTACAAAGTCCATGAGTTCTTTGCCAAAGGAGTTTATGTAAAAATAAATCGAATATCATCTATTATTGTTAGTTTCAACTGTCCATCATCCTGATTCATGTTTTTACTGTTTAACTTTGTTTAAACTCGGCTTCTCCCTCCACCTTCTGTTTAACCCCTCCAGCGCCAGTGTGTGCAGTATGCTCTTAAGGCCCGCCCCCTGCGGTGTTATATTCCCAAGAACCCCTATCAGTATCAGGTGTGGTACATCGTCACCTCCTGTTACTTTGAGTACCTTATGTTCCTCCTTATTATGGCCAACACCATGTGTCTGGGAATGCAGGTAAGAGTACAACACATTTCACATATATATAATACATCTTTTGCTTTTGAGTTAGCTGGTTGGTTTGCTTGATTAATAAATATAATTGGGTATCATCTGCAAACAATGAATGTTTCTGGAGTGTTTTTTTTATTAATATTGCTTAAAGAAAGCAGATATAAAACCAGATAGTCAAAGCACAGAACCTTATGGGACACCGCATGGACTATCAATAGGCCCCAAACCGCTTATTGTAGTTTCTTTAATGCCAATTAAATGGTCCAGTCTCTTTACAAGGATGTGATGTGATGGTGCAAAGGTCATTTGTCATTTTCATCAGTGACGTCAATGAATGGCAGCCTCTATTGTTGAGATCTCTCCACACAATTCAAAACTCAAAGGTTCTAGCTCCAACCAAGCTATGGAAAACACTTTAAACAACTGTTGGAAAAGCCAAAAGATGCACTAAACAGCATCCATAATCAATACAAATTTGACTGGTGATGTTCTCAGTACTTGAGATGAGTATGTAAATGAGTTCCAGGCTGGCGAGAGGCAACAAAGCCCAAGCTACTCGAAGTCCAAACATATGAGCAGGGCATAAAAGACTTGAGGACAAAGCTACGAGTCAGTGGTGTCATCCTGACCCAGATGCTGCTGAACTTCTTTCCAGATGTTAACTAGTGTTAACTTACAAGTCACCTTAGCTCGTGCTATCATACAAGTACAATCACTCTGTCTGACTTTCTATGGATGCAGTGGTCGATCTGTTCCTTTTCAACCCACAGCACTGTAACCAGTCAGCCCACGTAACTCACCTGTCTGACATGCTGAACGTGATTTTCACTGTGCTCTTCACTGTGGAGATGGTCCTTAAACTTATGGCCTTCAAAGCCAAGGTAAGTCAAAATTCAACTTATTACATTGTCCAGTACTCCCTTTTCAGATGGAGCAGAGATGTCGAGCTCGGATCCCTTGAGTTGCAGTTTCTGCTTTTGTGAGGGAAGTGAAGGTCATGAGCTCCAACAACCATCAGATTACAAGTCAGACGGAGGCTACTTCGTTTGTCTCATGCACACAATGTTCAGAGTTAAGCGATACAAGTTACATCGAAAAGAACATACTGATAAACATCCACAACAGAAAGCTCTGGGGCTACAACCCTTGTTAGTGGGTTGTGAACCTTGAGCAGAACCAGGCTCTGGGCGGGCAGCCATCCACCTCGACTGGTTGGGCTGAGATTCAGAGGGAAACAGAGACGGAGGTATGGGTCAATTTGAATGAATGCATACAGAAGGATTCACAAATGTATTTTGTGATATACATCTGACCTGTGCATCATAAGAGTTGAAGCATCTGAACATGAGCAGATAGGTCAGTAAGGATCCCCAAAATAATACAGACACAGAGATACAGCAAGTGGATTGAAAGTTACGTCCACGAAGACCATCACTGGGCAAACAAACATATAGCGACACCAACCGTCGCTAAATCTAGAGAGACAGTGTGATTCTTCGCCCCGCTATCATATTACTAATATATCAAACGAGAAATTGCATTTCCTACTGAAAATGCGTTGGAATGCTGAAAGCTGAAATATTTGAACTTCTCTGTTGTTTTCCAATGTGAACTGCGAAAATATATCAATGTTCCCATAAGGACCCTGGGAACATTACCCTGCATACATGCTGACATCCAGACATCTACTTACCTTGTTTTCTCACAGGGATATTTTGGAGACCCCTGGAACGTCTTTGACTTTGTCATCGTCATTGGAAGTGTTGTGGACGTGATGCTGAGCGAAATCGATGTGAGTACCATTGCCTTACTCCCATTATTCATTTTTTTGGAGCGGGTTGTCTTTCGATCAGAAGATCGGCGGTTCGATCCCAGCATCAGCCTCCTGTCGATGTGACCCGAGGCCTGTGTTATCGGTGTGTGATTGACATGTAGTGTTGAAGCGTACATTTACCATTTACACACACACATATCTAACACACACTTTGATTTTAAGTTCACACATTTAAACTGACAGAACATAAATACTGAACAAACACAGGAGATTATTACATATTTGGGGGCATTGCCTTGACTGATGGTTGCCTAACCTAATCTAACATTACACATACACTGTACATACTCATGCTGCGTACAAGGAAGACATATTTAGCTCGAGAAAACGGCCCCAATGTTACTTAATCCTACAATGTTCTCCAAGTGGCCAGTGACAGAAACACCTTCAAAATATAGCACATTTTTGTTAGCGGCCAGCACTCATTGTGTAGCAGCCATTCAAACAGTGTTTACTGAGTGGAGCTAACTGAAGCAACAATCTCCCATGTCACTTGTTGTTTGCCACAGGCAACCGAACGCTCAATGACATCACTTCTCTATGTTGTGTTTCCCTCCAACAGGCAGCACTGGCCTCCACTGGAGGACTGTACTGTCTCCATGGCTGCACTGTAACTATTCACTTGCTTCAATTGTGCATGAAATTCACATGTTGCATGAATTTGTCTGAACAAGTGTTGTACTGATAAAGGTGTGTAAAAAGTATGGCATGCTAAAATTATCCTAAAATATATTTTACTAGCCTTCTTAATGGTGCATAATACGAGACTGGGGCCATATGGATGGCCTCTAATCGGCTCAACATGGTGACCCCCAGTTCTATGAAGGTAGATTTGTTTCTTTATTACACGAACAAAAAAACATGTTTTGAGAGCAAATTTCTCATTTGTAAGTAAATTATTTGTTAGTTTTTTCTTATGAAACTAGAATTTCTGGCTACAATTCAAAAACCTTCGCTCTCAAAACGAAAAGCTCCAAGTTGAGTTTGGACGTAGTGGGCGGGGCATACGCTGCTGAATGAGCTCTGTTTTGTCAAAAGTATTTTAAATGTAGCAGCACTTTGTTTTCATGTTGTTAGTGGAGTCTCTTTGTTAAAGAACGACATGGAGGGTTAGGGTTTGATATGCAGACCCACCTTCTGCCAGCATGCTAACGTATTGCTCTGTTTGACTAAATCTTAGCAAAGCAAATCTTTTTGAATTGTAGCCAGAAATTCTAGTTTCATAAGCAAAACACATAATTTACTTACAAACGAGACATTTGCCCTCAAAGCATGTGTTTTTGTTTGCGTAATGAAGAAACAGATGTACCTTCATACACAGACAGCTGAAAACTCTGTCCGTTTCCATGAGACCATGATGGAATTAAGTCCTGGACTTTGTTGTGTTATCCCTGACAATGTGTACGTTTGTAAATTGCATGAATTACACTGTTATCCTTTAATTGACTGGACATTGGAGCTAATGCTTTCTAGCTTTGGCTCAGCACCAATAGTACATGCATGTTTAATATCTCATTTAGTTTGAACATAAAGCATCGCTCTGCCGCTCATACAGAAGTTCCCTTGATGAAATGGTCAGATGGAATGTGTTGACACTAAAGTTTGCATTGAGAGCATAAGAACAGTTTGGATGTACGTACAAAAGGTTTGTTTGTTAAAGTCATTTGTAAGAAGGCAGCAGTAGCAAAACACATATTTGTTTTTGCAGGCAGTGGATCCCATGCAAGCAATTGCGGTGAGTTACTTTATTTTTTCTTGAATTGCAGTTTTGGGGAATTTACAAGTTCTCACTATGTGATGGACACTTTTTCCTCTCTGTTTCTCTGATAAGTCTTCTGAGAACATGAGCGTGTCAGTCACATTCTTCAGACTGTTTCGTGTCATGCGTCTTGTGAAACTTTTGAATCGCTCTGAGGGGATACGGAATCTCCTGTGGACCTTCATCAAATCCCTTCAGGTCAGTATCATCTCTCAGCAAAGGTCAGCCTTGATTTAGCATTTCCATGTCTCTCTAACAGTGCCTTGTTCATTGTGTTGCAGGCTCTTCCCTATGTGGGCCTGCTGATTCTCATGCTGTTCTTTATATATGCTGTGGTTGGAATGCAGGTACGCACACACACACACACACACACACACACACACCCCACCCATTATTGTTGATTATTTTATGACCCATGAGTATTTTTAAATTCTGATTGGCTGGATAGTGTGGATTAGTAACTAAACCGATGCCATATGTATTTGATTACAAATAGCTATTGGTTTCAACAAAGGTTATGATATTGCCACCTTATTTCTATAAGCACAGGCAGAGCCCTCTACTGGACTATATAGGTAATATATTCCTACAATCAAAGATTTGCATTAGGGTAGATGGTCAATCCGGATGTGTCTCCCCAAATATGTGCGGACCTCACAGTATAGAAGGCAGCACACCTCCAGTCTGCTGTCTGCTGTCTGCTGCTTTATCAGGCTGCTCCGGTAAGTCCCTTGGGTCTCTCCAGTTGATCCAGAATGCTGCAGCTCGTGTACTAACAAGGACTAGGAGGAGAGATCACATTACTCCTGTACTAGCTGCTCTCCACTGGCTTCCTGTAAGATCGAGAATCATATTTAAAATCCTTCTCCTCACCTATAAAGCCTTAACTGGTGATGCACCATCATATCTTAAGGAGCTTATAGTGTCATATTACCCCACTAGAGGGCTCATAGTACCATATTACCCCACTAGAGAGCTCATAGTACCATATTACCCCACTAGAGGGCTCATAGTACCATATTACCCCACTAGAGAGCTCATAGTACCATATTACCCCACTAGAGGGCTCATAGTACCATATTACCCCACTAGAGAGCTCATAGTACCATATTACCCCACTAGAGAACTCATAGTGCCATATTACCCCACTAGAGAGCACATAGTACCATATTACCCCACTAGAGACCTTATAGTACCATATTATCCCACTAGAGAGCTCATAGTACCATATTACCCCACTAGAGAACTCATAGTACCATATTACCCCACTAGAGAACTCATAGTACCATATTACCCCACTAGAGAGCTTATAGTACCATATTACCCCACTAGAGAGCTCATAGTACCATATTACCCCACTAGAGGGCTCATAGTACCATATTACCCCACTAGAGAGCTCATAGTACCATATTACCCCACTAGAGAACTCATAGTACCATATTACCCCACTAGAGAGCTCATAGTACCATATTACCCCACTAGAGAACTCATAGTGCCATATTACCCCACTAGAGAGCACATAGTACCATATTACCCCACTAGAGACCTTATAGTACCATATTATCCCACTAGAGAGCTCATAGTACCATATTACCCCACTAGAGAGCTCATAGTGCCATATTACCCCACTAGAGCGTTACGCTCACTGAATGCAGGGTTACTTGTGGTTCCCAGAGTCTTAAAAAGTAGGTTGGGGGCTAGAGCTTTCAGTTATCGGGCTCCTCTTCTGTGGAATCAGCTTCCACTTTCAGTCCGGGGGCAGACACAGTCACCTTATTTAAGAGTAGACTTAAGACTTTCCTCTTTGATAGCGCTTATAGTTAGGGCTGTTTCAGGCTTATAGTTAGGGCTGGCTCAGATCTGCCCTGGTCCAGCCCCTAGATATGCTGATATATGCATAGACTGCTGGGGGACATCTTAGGATACACTGAGCTCCTCTCACCTTTTCTCTCTCCTTCTGTATGAATTCATGTCTCATTAAGGCAAATTAATAACTCTAATTCTTCCCGGGAGCCTCTGTGCTTCCTCGCCTCAAGTTTCCATGGATCGTGGCTGTCTGGAGCCGTTCCTGCCTCCTGCCATGGCAGCCCCTGACAGAAGCAATATATGTCATGTATACAGAATGAACAACGTAACAGAGTTACAGCACATGAATATGATAACAATTATTAATATAATGAGTAGTAGGCATGGACCACGATCCAGATAACCACGATCAATGTCAGCAGAAGGCGGTAGAGAGGAGGGGGGCATCAGCAGGGCTATGGCAGCAGGCAGAGAGGAGGGGTATCAGCAGGGCCATGGCAGGAGGTAGGACCGGTTCCAGGCAGCCACGATTCATGGCAACTTGAGGGTGAGGAAGCACAGAGGCTCCCGGAACAAGTAGAGTTAGTAATGTGCATTGAAGAGGCGTTAATTCATCCAAAAGGAGAAAGAGAAGAGGAGAGAGGAGCTCAGTGTATCCTAAGATATCTCCCAGCAGTCTAGGCATATAGCAGTACTTCTGAAAATTCTCTCTGACGGAATCACGGGGTGAGTTGCCCTCGTGAATCGCGAGTACTGTGAGGACTCCTGTAAGTCCGGTTTTGTTAGAGAGTCGCTCTCGTCGGCTCAGGTTCAGGTGTGAACCAGGGGGCAGTGTGGGTGAAAGAGACAGTTCTGGTTTTGAGAGGGCAAGCTGATCGAGCAGGACGACTGAGTGTTATTGTAGAGGTTGACCAGGTCTGTGGGGGAGGGGCTAAATGAAGGGTGGAGAGTTTTGCAGCCAGACAGTCTGACAGGGATGAGGGGCAGATGGACTTCATGTTACAGAGGGTCATGGTGCGCGTCTGTTTTGGTTGTGAGCTGTGACAGGAATTCAGATAGGTTGGAGAGGAAGGTAAGTTTTTGTCAGTAATGAATTCATTGATGATTAGGCCTTTGTTGCTTAGTGACCGGATGTTGAACAGAGCAAGTTTCAATGAGTGTTTTGTGATGGTTGAGAGGATTTGGGTCCTGAGGTTGGCTGAATTCACATGCCGTTTGTTGGGATGCCGTAAAAAGGGGCGGGGCTTGCGCTGGTGCTGATTCCACAGAGACCAGATTGAGTTGACAGAAGTGGGTTTGCAGATGATGAACTTGCACTGGGAGCCGATGTGGACATCACTGGGGCGGATTGTAAGAGAGGTTGTTTTTGTTTATGGCTCTGTGAATGCAGTGTGGAAGTGGCAGCCTGTCTGTCACAACAGTGAAGGCAATGGGAGGAGCTGCAGATGAGCGGGTTAATGACAGATTGGGCCAGTAGGGGGAGCTGTCGTGGGAAACTGTGCTTTGAGGTGGCAGCATAGAAGAAGAGGGAGGGTGTGTGTGAAGAGTAAATAGTCAGGCACGTGGACAGGATTGTACACAGCCGTGAGGAAGCTGCTACCCAGCTTGTTGGGTGGAGAGCGGTCCCAGAACAGATTAAAGTTGTCATTGGTATCACGCAAAGCTATGTGGATGTTATTAATAACATGATTCTTTTTTTTTGCAGATATTTGGTAAAATTGCATTGGTTGACGGAACATACATCAACAGGAACAATAACTTCCAGACATTCCTTCAGGCTGTGCTGCTGTTGTTCAGGTTGGTGGGCTGTCCACAGCGGGAATGCTGGGAAAAGTTAAGACTTGTTATAGAATCACCCAGGACAGAGCAACAGCATGCATTGTGATCAATTTACAATTAATCATGATTTGCAGTATTAAAACACGTTTATAAAGCACATGTTAAAATAGTCCCTAACATTAGTGCATATCTAAATCATTATATGTATCAATAAATGAATGAATAAATGACATTTAAATATTTCTTTCATAATTTACTAACACTTTATAAATGATCTCATTAATCATCTATAAGTCATTCATAATTGGTTTGTTATATATATATATATATATATATATATATATATATATATATATATATATATATATATATATATATATATATATATATATATATTACTTAATTTACAAATGGGGAATCCATCATTTATAAAGTATGAAAACTCAATCATGAAACACATAATAGTCAAGCTTATTAATCAAGAATAAAGCATTTAAAACTGTGTTTATGAATTGCATACTAATGAGTGTTAATGTAATGATGAATTACATGTTTACTCATACTTAACTAATGCTAAATAGCGTGTAGTTATTATAAAGTGTTATCCAAATTGTATTCATTCATTCAAGTTCCATTTGCTCTGTAAAATACATTTTCCAAAGAAGGAATAGAGAAGGGAGAATTTTTTTATTAAGGGAGAATTTTTGTTAAAAAAAGAGCATCCCCTAATATTGTGCTTAATCTTCTCTAAGTATAGGAAGGAGATGAAGTCTTTCAGCCAAGAGATGGGGGCTTTTGATCCTTCCAATGCAGTAAAATACGCCTGCGGGCTACAAGAGGCAAAAGCTACATTATTGCTCTCCTTTTGAGTGAAAATATAAATCAAAGACACAGGTCTATTAAAGGCTTCAAAGTGTATCACAGAAAGAGGATCAGTGTGAGCCAAATCATGGACAAGAGAAAATGTATGTTTAACAGGAAATAGAAAGCATCTGTGACACACATCACCTAAACAGTTTTTTCAAGCTTAACGTTATATAGGTTTGTCCTGTGCAGGACCTCAAATGAGACGGGGGTTGGGCGGTGCCCTGCTCTGCCCCCCAGGACCATTGCCTAAACACAAAGTTAATTCAAGAAATCAAATCAGTTCCACTTTAAGGATGTGTGGCTCTCCAAAGCCGCCATTACAGACCATATCCAATCCATCCTTCCTAGTAGATCTGTTCAGGTCGGATTACCTGGATCACGTAGGATTCAAAATTCTACTTTGTGTTGCATCCGACATTTGGATGCTGGAGAAGCCCACTTATCTTCAACCAAGTTTCCAAAGCACTTTCAATATAAATTAAAATGTCCCTTCCAGTCGAGACTGAAAACGCAAGTTCAGCATGGTCCTGTGTGTCAGGTATCATCAGCATACACTGAGACACTTTACTTTAGCTTTGTTTTGTTTCTGTTGGCATGCCTCTTAATCCTGTTTTCATAAAAACTGTTCGCTGTCTCATGGCCGTTTAAAACTAATTAAATAACAAAGAATTAACAAGACAGCAATGTCTTGAGTAATGTGACAGATTGGCTTTTCAGTATCAGGTCAGAGATGTAATGGGAGACGTTTTGATATCTATAGATGCGCTACAGGGGAGGCGTGGCACGAAGTAATGCTGGCGTGTATGTACGGGAAGAGGTGTGACCCCAAGTCGGACTTCTTGCCTGGGGAAGAGTACACCTGTGGAGCCAACTTCGCCATCATCTACTTCATGAGTTTCTACATGCTCTGTGCCTTTTTGGTAAAATAATCTTCACAATTATAGTGTTTCTATACTGTACATCACTGCTCCCGGGTTTTTATTTCTTCTTCTATCCTTCACAGATCATTAACCTATTTGTGGCGGTCATCATGGATAACTTTGACTACTTGACACGGGATTGGTCCATCCTTGGCCCTCAGCACTTGGATGAGTTCAAGAAAATATGGGCAGAATACGATCCTGAGGCAACGTGAGTGCTTGTTTGTCTGTGTCTGCTTCCAAGAGGAGCATGGCAGAGGTCTCGTAAGGATTCTCTAAAAACCCACGGCCTCTCTGTAGTTGAGCAACGTGCAACTGATTGACAGCTCTCACAATATGTTTGTATCCGCTGTCTCATTCTTTTGGTCAGATGTTTTCTGGTGTAATCTGGCCTTCCTGTTCTTCAGTGGTCCCAGTGTTCCCAGTGGTTTGCACCTTGTTGTAAACCTTCTGTATTCAGATTCATGAAGGCCTCTCTTGATTGTAGACTTTGACAAAGACACGCCTCCCTCCTCCACAGTATTCTTGACCTCAGTATTCATGTTATGAAGGAAATAATTCTGCTACGTCTACTTTCCATGTCCTACGTGATCGGCTGGGCCTTTTGGTGTTGGTAAGCTTGCCGGCACATTCCTTATTTTTAGGAATGTATCAAACTGTTGATTTGGTCCATCCTGATGTTTCTGCTATCTGCTGATAGGTTTGTGTAGTCTGTCAGCTGTTTAATGGCCTCCTTCACTTGCAGTGACACCTCTTTGGTCCTCATGCTGAGAGTTCCTTGGACCAACTACCAAATGCAAACTCAACATTTGTAATCATCTCCAGACCTTTTTATCTGCTTAATTTGTCATGAAAAAACGAGGAACGCCTGTACACCAATACAGTATATATATATATATATATATATATATATATATATATATATATATACACACGTGTGTATATGCCATATATACACGTGTGTATCTCTCTCTGTCTCTCTCTCTCTCTATCTCTCTCTCTCTATCTCTCTCTCTCTGTCTCTCTCTCTCTCTCTCTGTCTCTCTCTCTCTATCTCTCTGTCTCTCTCTCTCTCTCTCTCTGTCTCTCTCTCTCTCTATCTCTCTGTCTCTCTCTCTCTCTATCTCTCTGTCTCTCTCTCTCTCTCTCTCTGTCTCTCTCTCTCTCTCTCTCTCTGTCTCTCTCTCTCTCTATCTCTCTGTCTCTCTCTCTCTCTCTCTCTCTGTCTCTCTCTCTCTCTATCTCTCTGTCTCTCTCTCTCTCTATCTCTCTGTCTCTCTCTCTCTCTCTCTCTCTGTCTCTCTCTCTCTCTATCTCTCTGTCTCTCTCTCTCTATCTCTCTGTCTCTCTCTCTCTCTCTCTCTGTCTCTCTCTCTATCTCTCTCTCTCTGTCTCTCTGTCTCTCTCTGTCTCTATCTCTCTGTCTCTCTCTCTCTCTCTCTCTCTCTCTCTCTCTCTGTTCTCTCTGTCTCTCTCTCTCTCTGTCTCTCTCTCTCTCTATCTCTCTCTGTCTCTCTGTCTCTCTGTCTGTCTCTCTGTCTCTCTGTCTGTCTCTCTGTCTCTCTCTCTCTCTCTGTCTCTCTCTCTCTCTCTCTCTCTCTCTCTGAGAGGAAGCATGGCGGTGGAGAGCTGAGCGGCGTGCTGCAGAGAGCTACTTTGGGTTTCGATAGTGGTACAGTACAGTGTTTTTGTGAAGTGTCACGGTGAGGGTTTTGGGGTCTGTGTGGTTGTGTGCACGGGTTTATTTTCGTGTTGTTTGCCGGGTTCGTGTCCGAGTGCTCGCCGCTGCTCGGCTCACGCCGGTCGGCGCGGCACGCCGACATGGACCTGAGCGGCCTGACCCGGAGGCACGGGGTGAAGGTCGCGGGCTTCCCGTGCTCCGTGGAGCAGTGAGGCTGGCCGTGGGCCGGGTGGTGGGGCACGCTAGCGTCGTGTCCGCGGCCCGCATGAGCGGCGGGGTCGTTATTTTTTTGGACAGCGTGGCGAAAGCCAACACGCTGGTGGCCGGCGGGGTGGAGCTGAACGGCGCGCTGGTGACGGTGACGCCGCTCTCCACGCCGGCGGTCCGGGTGACCGTGGACAACGTGCCCCCCTTCATCAGGGACGAGGCTCTCGTCAGGGAGCTGGCTAAGTACGGGAAGGTGGTCACACGGGTGAGGAAGGTCTCCTCCGGTTTTAAATCACCTTTATTAAAACATGTCGTGTCTCACAAGAGGCAGCTCCATATGATTTTAAATGACAGGAGTCGGGACCTGGACCACGTGGTCAAAATCAAGGTTGACGACTTTGATTACGTTATGTTTGTGACCTCAGGGTCCAAGTGTTTCCTCTGCAGGAGCTCAGAGCACCTGGCCAGGGCCTGCCCCGAGAGGAGAGGAGGTGAGGGCGCTGCAGGGGCTCCTGCTGGGGAGCCGAGGGCTGCAGAGGAGGAGCCGGAGGGCAGAGAGCCTCAGGACCAGGCAGCACACGAGGGGGCAGGTGGGGTCCAGAAGGTGGGGCAGGAGGGGGGTGGTGGAGAGTCAGGAGGGGGCGGGAGACGTCCAGCAGGAGGACGTGGGAGGACAGGCAGAGGAGGGTCAGGAGGGGCCAGGTGGGCTCCAGACGGACGGGGTCCAGCAGCAGCAGGAGGAGGAGGGTGAAGAGCAGGACGAGCAGGCGGCTGCTGGAGGACAGGTGGAGGCTGGTAGTGGGCAGGTGATGAGTGGAGAAGATGAGGAAGTGGTAGAGGAAGGAAACGAGGCTGACATGGAGGAAGAGGAGGAAGGGGTTGAGGCCCGTCAGCTCAAGAGGAAGAGTAGGGGGGGCGCTGGGAGCTCTCAGGCCAAGAAGGGACCAGGGGGCCCCGGGGAAGCCGGAGGACAACCAGAGGAGGATGAGGACGAGTCCAGTGAGTTCTCCGACAGTTGTCTCGCCTCTGGGTCCGAGACTGAAGGCCATGTGGGCACAAAGTCTTACAGTCTGGACAGAATACAGACGTTTCTCAGAGAAACGAAGGGAATGAGGAAAGTAAGGCTGGAGGACCACTTCTCCGATAAGGAGGGGTTGGGGAACTCTGCTAGGGCTCTCCTGCGTAAGCAAGGAGCTGAAGGCTTCACTGTGCTGGAGCGCTTCAGAGTGAAGAAGCTGGTCGTGAGGGTCCTTGAGGAGCTGGTAGAGGACGGGCAGGCTAAGAGGCTGGCTTACAGGAACAGGAAGTGAGCGGAGCCAGGATGGAGAGCTGGAGTCCAGCAGAGCATCCTGGTGGACCGAGGGACGGAGGAGGAGGAGGAGGAGGAGGAGGAGGAGGAGGAGGAGGAGGAGGACCGGCACCGTGGAACGTTTAACAGAACAAGAACTGTTTAGATGATGTTTTAATAAAAGTTTTGTCAAAAGTCAAAAAAAAAAAAAAGTCTCTCTCTCTCTGTCTCTGTCTCTCTGTCTCTCTCTCTCTCTCTCTCTGTCTCTCTCTCTGTCTCTGTCTCTCTGTCTCTCTCTCTCTCTCTCTCTCTCTGTCTCTCTCTCTCTGTCTCTCTCTCTCTGAGAGGAAGCAGCGTGGTGGAGAGCTGTATCGGGTTTCGATAAGTGGTGATAAAGTGGTATTGTAAAGTGTAGTGTCACGGTGTTTTTTTGTGGTTTTGTGTGCACGGGTTTTTTTTTGTGGTTTGCCGGGTTCGTGTTTGTGTGTTAGCGGCTGCTCGGCTCACGCCGGGCGGTGCGGCACGCCGACATGGACCTGAGCGGCCTGACCCGGAGACACGGGGTGAAGGTCGCGGGCTTCCCGTGCTGCGTGGAGGAGTGAGGCTGGCCGTGGGCCGGGTGGTGGGGCACGGCAGCGTCGTGTCCGCTGCCCGCATGAGCGGCGGGGTCGTAATTTTTTTAGACAGCGTGGCGAAAGCCGACACGCTGGTGGCGGGCGGGGTGGAGCTGAACGGCGCGCTGGTGACGGTGACGCCGCTCTCCACGCCGGCGGTCCGGGTGACCGTGGCCAACGTGCCCCCCTTCATTAGGGACGAGGCTCTCGTCAGGGAGCTGAGTAAACACGGGAAGGTGGTCACACAGGTGAGGAAGATCTCCTCAGGGTTTAAATCGCCTCTACTCAAACACGTGGTGTCACACAGGAGGAGCTCCTCATGGTTTTAACTGACCGGAGCAGGGACCTCCACGTTGTTGTCAAGGTCCGGGTGGAGGAGTTTGATTATATAATGTTTGCAACCTCGGGGGTCACAAGGTGTTTTGTCTGTAGGAAGGAGGGACACCAGGCCCGAGCGTGTCCGGGGAGGGGTGCCGCTGGTGGGGCTCCGGCTGCGGGGCCTCCGCCTGCTGGCGGGGCTCCGCCTGCTGGTGGGGCTCCGCCTGCTGGTGGGGCTCCGCCTGCTGGTGGGGCTCCGGCTGCAGGGCCTCCGCCTGAGGGGCAGGACCAGGAGGTCTCTCTCTCTCTCTCTCTCTCTCTCTCTGTCTCTCTCTCTCTCTCTGTCTCTCTCTCTCTCTCTCTCTCTCTCTCTCTCTCTCTCTCTCTCTCTGTCTCTGTCTCTGTCTCTCTCTCTCTGTCTCTCTCTCTTCCTCCCCAGATACAGTATAGTACTACATTTAAACATTAGATTGATACTCTGCCAAACTTTCACATTTGACATACTGAGGGCATTACTGTCCGTGTACATGTTGACAGTTTGTTTATTGGATTAAATCAAAGTGTCAGAATGAAGAAAACAACTTGTATTTTAATTGTGTCTTCCCGCCACCAGGAGACTACTTTGCCCAGTGGACCGTCTGTCTGTATGTGCGTCAGTATAACATCGTTCATTTCATATTCTTTGTTCCAGGGGGCGTATTAAGCACCTTGATGTGGTGACTCTACTACGAAGAATACCTCCTCCTCTGGGTTTTGGCAAGTTTTGTCCACATCGTATTGCCTGCAAGGTGAGGTCACTAACATACTTAACTAATACTTAACTAACGACTAGTAACTACTGAATTAATCATGACATTTATTAATGCTTTATAAAGCAGAGATAGTCCTCTCCCGCGCAGGCAGGAGCCCCGCCTCCGTGAGCCCCGCTCCTTAAGCCCCGCCTCCGTGAGCCCCGCTCCTTAAGCCCCGCCTCCGTGAGCCCCGCTCCTTAAGTCCTGCCTCCGTAAGCCCCGCTCCTTAAGCCCCGCCTCCGTGAGCCCCGCTCCTTAAGCCCCGCCTCCGTGAGCCCCGCTCCTTAAGTCCTGCCTCCGTAAGCCCCGCTCCTTAAGCCCCGCCTCCGTGAGCCCCGCTCCTTAAGCCCCGCCTCCGTGAGCCCCGCTCCTTAAGCCCCGCCTCCGTGAGCCCCGCTCCTTAAGCCCCGCCTCCGTAAGCCCCGCTCCTTAAGTCCTGCCTCCGTGAGCCCCGCTCCTTAAGCCCCGCCTCCGTGAGCCCCGCTCCTTAAGCCCCGCCTCCGTGAGCCCCGCTCCTTAAGTCCTGCCTCCGTAAGCCCCGCTCCTTAAGCCCCGCCTCCGTGAGCCCCGCTCCTTAAGTCCCGCCTCCGTAAGCCCCGCTCCTTAAGCCCCGCCTCCGTGAGCCCCGCTCCTTAAGCCCCGCCTCCTTGAGCCCCGCATGATGGGGAGCGGAGCAGCGAGTGCGCTCTGATCCGCGCTATTTTAATGAAGTATCGATACTAAAAATATGCAAAATCGTATCGTTTTTAACGTACGGGTAGCACTCTACCTTTTTAGTATCGTGCAACATTACAGAGTAGTGTAATACAAGTTTTTAAATCGGCTCAGGCACCGAAAGGAAGCACCGAAATCCTACTTCCACTCGCCGCTGGCATGTTGTTAAAATGGGTGGCGCCTCGTCTGCCCGGAGGAGAAGGAGAGACGGGAACGCGCAGTCCCAGAAGTCTTTTTTAGGGCGCTGATTGGATAAATTGTACGGCACTCATTATTATCTTTAATCAGTGATTGGCTAAACTGCGTATTAGACCCGTCTTCCTTGGGCCAAATGGATCTGGCCCCAGCACGTGCACTAGCAGCTGAGACGTGCACTAGCAGCAGAGACGTGCACTAGCAGCAGAGACGTGCACTAGCAGCAGAGACGTGCACTAGCAGCAGAGACGTGCACTAGCAGCTGAGACGTGCACTAGCAGCAGAGACGTGCACTAGCAGCAGAGATGTGCACGGGGCAGCAGCGACGTGCACTAGCAGCAGAGACGTGCACTAGCAGCTGAGACGTGCACTAGCAGCTGAGACGTGCATTAGCAGCAGCGACGTGCACTAGCAGCAGAGACGTGCACTAGCAGCAGAGACGTGCACTAGCAGCAGAGACGTGCACTAGCAGCTGAGACGTGCACTAGCAGCAGAGACGTGCACTAGCAGCAGAGATGTGCACGGGGCAGCAGCGACGTGCACTAGCAGCAGAGACGTGCACTAGCAGCTGAGACGTGCACTAGCAGCTGAGACGTGCACTAGCAGCAGAGACGTGCACTAGCAGCTGAGACGTGCACTAGCAGCAGCGACGTGCACTAGCAGCAGCGACGTGCACTAGCAGCAGCGACGTGCACTAGCAGCAGAGACGTGCACTAGCAGCAGAGACGTGCACTAGCAGCTGAGACGTGCACTAGCAGCAGCGACGTGCACTAGCAGCAGCGACGTGCACTAGCAGCAGCGACGTGCACTAGCAGCAGAGACGTGCACTAGCAGCAGCGAGGACAAGCAGGAAAGCATTTATATTGAGCAGATATCCTATTTTACAAATATTACTGGGTATATTCCATAGCTCAAAAACACAAATATTGACAATTTGTATAATTTAAAATATTATTATATGTTTTCTAATTAATAATATTATAAATATTTTTTTGTTTTGTTTGGTGGCTCAAGGTGGGTGGGGCCAGGCCCCGTTGCCCTCTATTGGCCGGCCGCCACTGTGTTTACGGCTTTAATATATACTCATTCAGCCAAATGCTGCAAAACTGATTGGCCGCTGCCATATATCTGTATATATATATACATATACATATATATATATATATATATATATATATATATATATATATATATATATATATATATATATATATATACCACAAATGTATGTTCCTTACAAATAGGCCACCGTTTGAAAGGGAAATAAACAGCTTTCCAACGGTCTACAATTTATTGACAAGAAGCTTTGTTACAATAGAGAAATAATCTACCAAACACACATTTCCAGACTTTTTGTTCGATGTTTATATACATAAAAGGTCTAAGGTCTAAGATAAAAGGTCTCGTCCTCAGTACAGATGGCTAGTGACCCAACACATACTGTGAAAATGGCTTCTCAAGGGAAATAAATGTAATATATGAGTCACCTGATCTCAACCCAAGTGAGCTTTTAATGTCCTTCAGATAAAAGTGAAGCAGAAAGACCCACAAACCAGCAGCACCTGAAGGAGGCTGCATAAAGGCCTTACCTCAAGGGAGGTGATGACTATAGGTGTAATATATATATAATATAATATATGATTATCATTGACTGCAAAGTATTAGTACTACAAATAATTCACAACTATCTAGCTAAACCTGTTTCAGTGTACATATGGGCCCCTATTGTTTTAAGAAAATGCCTGATTGACTGAAAACAAACTGAACATGCGTTTATCAAAATCAATTACATGTATTTACCACTTTTCCTCATTTGCAAATAACCAAAGAATCTGATATGACTGAGGTTTGTTGTTGTGCTGCTGGTGTGTGTTTGTTTCCACAGAGGTTGGTCTCCATGAACATGCCTCTCAACAGTGATGGAACTGTCACCTTCAACGCTACGCTGTTTGCCCTCGTTAGAACTGCTCTGAAAATAAAGACAGAAGGTTTGTGTTGTCAATACTGTACGTATGTCTGTCACATTTTATGTTCCTCAGACACATTATGTGAATATAGACATGGAGCAAACTCCAGACAATGGCCTGTAGATTCATGCAGGATCAGATGAACCTGCTCGGGGAGTTCTGATCTACTCACAGAGGCCATCTTTACTGTTACTGGTAATAAAGCAAAGCCTACATTAGTAATGGATATTGTTTTAGATCAGGGGTGCCCACACTTTTTTGGCTCGCGAGCTACTTTTAAAATGACCAAGTGAAAAAGATCTACCTACATTAATAATGCTAAATATCTATTTATATATACTGTATATATATATATATATATAGCATTAATAATGCTAAATATCTATTATATATATATATATATAAATATATGTGGTGATTGACATTAATTTGCACACTGGGAGCTGGGTTTTGTCGGTAAAGTTTTTTTATTAGGTATTATTATTATTATAAAGTTGTTGTTTTTTTAATGGCATGCGATCGACGTATTGGGCCCCCCTGTTTTAGATCATATCGGTGACAATGGGAGAACAATGAGAACCTCTAGAGAACTCGAAGGACCCTCTGAGAACACACATTGTTCACATTGTTCTAGTTCCCCAGTCTCAGGGTGTCATGTCCCTGAGACCCTGAACCCCCAGCTGCTCCCTGAGCGCCTCACAGGGCAGAACACTGCTCCGTAACCAGGATGGTCACATGCAGAGAAGAGTTTCCCCAAGGATCAATAAAGGATCATTTATGTTTCTTAAGTATATAATAATGAAAGTGAAAAATGATTTGTGTATCCAACGAGCGATTGGATTCCTCCCTAAAAATGCATAGATTATTCCTTTACCCTTACACTGAGTTTCATGGAAATTTGGACAGTTCCACAATCCTGCTGCAAAGCCAACTGAAACACAAGCTCCTTGGTGGAGCTAATCATCAGCTGCAGCTTCATGGAGCTTTATTGTGGCTTTATTGTTATTTCTTGGCTGTCCAGTCCACCACTTTCGTGTTCACAGCTCTATATTCTAGATATTTTAATTCTTCCCTGTTCGGTGGATGAATCACAGTCCGTCCCTTAACATGAAGAACAAGACAAACTCCATGTCGTGATATGAAGTACTGTTTGTATTATGATGTAGGAAACATGACAAAGACAAGACAATGATGGATTAAATCAGGAGGTAGTGTACTCTACCAAGTATTATCTATTTTTCATGAGATTATTATGAACATTATGAAGGGTTAAAAATGAAGTAAGTGGGTAAGCCACGCGAGCGGCAGCCTTAGCTTCGTCGGCACTCCAGGATTGTCCGGTCCCCAAAGGCCTAATTAAGAAAGATGTTGGTGATTCCCTAACTTTTCAAATAGTTCTGTGGGTCCCCTCCCAGGCAGACCTGACCAAACTGTGTTGTTTGTGAAATGAAATAATATAATTATGTTATCAAAGACCCCTCATTCTGTAATTCAGTGTTTTTCAACCTTTTTTGAGCAGCGGCACATTTTTTACAATAAAAAGATCCTGCGGCACGCCAACAACCAAACAAGTTACAGAATGTCACATTGTAGCATAATACAGCACATATGGTAGGTCATTATTATTAATGTCACATTGTAGCATAATACAGCACATATGGTAGGTCATTATTATTAATGTCACATTGTAGCATAATACAGCATATATGGTAGGTCATTATTATTAATGTCACATTGTAGCATAATACAGCATATATGGTAGGTCATTATTATTAATGTCACATTGTAGCATAATACAGCACATATGGTAGGTCATTATTATTAATGTCACATTGTAGCATAATACAGCATATATGTAGGTCATTATTATTAATGTCACATTGTAGCATAATACAGCACATATGGTAGGTCATTATTATTAATGTCACATTGTAGCATAATACAGCATATATGGTAGGTCATTATTATTAATGTCACATTGTAGCATAATACAGCATATATGGTAGGTCATTATTATTAATGTCACATTGTAGCATAATACAGCATATATGTAGGTCATTATTATTAATGTCACATTGTAGCATAATACAGCACATATGGTAGGTCATTATTACTTGCATGGAAGAGTATTTCATTACTAGGCCAGCCACTATATTGCAGCTCAGGCGCTGAACAATGGAACATTACTTGCAGCAACAAAATTATATTTTTTTGGACGATTAAGTGAAATTGGACATTTTCCCACGGCACACCTACAATCTCTCACGGCACACTTGTGGTTGAAAATCACTGCCTTAATTTATCACTAAATGACAAAACCCTCCTCAAAAATACAGCAATTTATTTACAAGAATAGAAATGGAGACAAAACTCTTGTTAGCATATTATTTCTATGGCTCAGTTTCTCCATATCACTGAATATTGTCCTGGAGCACTGCCAGTAGCATGACGTTCCTCTTCAGCAGACATCAGATAAGGCTGCCGTGTTTGGTCGCTCTGCAGACTGCACCAGATAGTTCACTACTGGCAACATTATTTCAAAGGAGTTGTGTTACGTGACCACGACTGGAAAAGGTAGTTGAACTAGTCACTTTGCTACATTTAGCTACATTAACTCTGGTTATTGGGGAATTTCAGTAATGTCCTTTGTCTCATTATTATGTTTCTTCCTTTTCAGGTAATTTTGAACAAGCCAATGAGGAGCTGAGGGGAATTATCAAAAAGATCTGGAAGCGTACAAGTATGAAACTTCTGGATCAAGTCATCCCGCCTATAGGAGGTCAGTTTCATGAAGGTTAAGAAAGAAAAGGAGGCATATGCATGCATATGTTTTCAGGCTTTCAGTAACAATAAGCTGCACAAACAAAGCAACAAAAAAGACTCTGCTTCTGTCTGGAAGAGTCTCAGACAGAACTTAAAGCCTAGCTTATAAACTGTGCATTTGAAAGACAATGGGACAGTCCAGACACCACCTACGGTTCATTCTGAAAATATAAGTCTGGATCAATTTTCAGAAAAAGATTTAAGATTTTTCAAACCATATTTCCCAGGGTGTATTTATAAGATAGTTGGTTTACATAGTTTGTGGCAAAATCTGATTGGTTTGACAAAAATAGTGAATGCCCTTCAAAGTGAGTTGTATATAACTAGTTGGTTAGAGATATAAATAACTAGTTGGTTAGAGTTATAATAACTAGTTAGTTAGAGTTATAAATAACTAGTTAGTTACAGTTATAAATAACTAGTTAGTTACAGTTGTAAATAACTAGTTAGTTAGAGTTGTAAATAACTAGTTAGTTAGAGTTATAAATAACTAGTTAGTTAGAGTTATAAATAACTAGTTAGTTAGAGTTGTAAATAACTAGTTAGTTACAGTTGTAAATAACTAGTTAGTTAGAGTTGTAAATAACTAGTTAGTTAGAGTTGTAAATAACTAATTACAGTTATAAATAACTAGTTAGTTACAGTTGTAAATAACTAGTTAGTTAGAGTTGTAAATAACTAGTTAGAGTTGTAAATAACTAGTTAGTTACAGTTGTAAATAACTAGTTAGTTACAGTTGTAAATAACTAGTTAGTTAGAGTTGTAAATAACTAGTTAGTTACAGTTGTAAATAACTAGTTAGTTAGAGTTGTAAATAACTAGTTAGTTACAGTTGTAAATAACTAGTTAGTTACAGTTGTAAATAACTAGTTAGTTATAGTTGTAAATAACTAGTTAGAGTTGTAAATAACTAGTTAGTTACAGTTGTAAATAACTAGTTAGTTAGAGTTGTAAATAACTAGTTAGTTAGATATATAAATAACTAGTTAGTTAGAGTTATAAATAACTAGTTAGTTACAGTTGTAAATAACTAGTTAGTTACAGTTGTAAATAACTAGTTAGTTACAGTTGTAAATAACTAGTTAGTTACAGTTGTAAATAACTAGTTGGTTACAGTTGTAAATAACTAGTTGGTTACAGTTGTAAATAACTAGTTGGTTACAGTTGTAAATAACTAGTTGGTTACAGTTGTAAATAACTAGTTACAGTTGTAAATAACTAGTTAGTTATAATTGTAAATAACTAGTTAGTTATAGTTGTAAATAACTAGTTAGTTATAGTTGTAAATAACTAGTTAGTTACAGTTGTAAATAACTAGTTAGTTATAGTTGTAAATAACTAGTTAGTTATAGTTGTAAATAACTAGTTATAGTTGTAAATAACTAGTTACAGTTGTAAATAACTAGTTAGTTACAGTTGTAAATAACTAGTTAGTTATAATTGTAAATAACTAGTTAGTTACAGTTGTAAATAACTAGTTGGTTACAGTTGTAAATAACTAGTTACAGTTGTAAATAACTAGTTGGTTACAGTTGTAAATAACTAGTTACAGTTGTAAATAACTAGTTGGTTACAGTTGTAAATAACTAGTTAGTTACAGTTGTAAATAACTAGTTAGTTACAGTTGTAAATAACTAGTTAGTTATAATTGTAAATAACTAGTTAGTTACAGTTGTAAATAACTAGTTAGTTATAGTTGTAAAAGCCTTCCTGACTGACGGCGTGTTTCTGTACGGTGACAAAATTGTTGTCAGTTTGAAGACACAATCATAAAAGTGAAGTATTTATCTTTTAAAGCTGAAACATAAAGTGGCACCAAGCCAATTATAATGCATGGAATTAAAAAAAATGCTAACATATAAGTATAAGTTACGAAACAAAATGTATTAAATCTTGGAATGAATGCAAATTTTTCACTTAAGTTAAAATTATTTCAGATTGCAAACCTTTTTCCAAAGATTTGTTATTTGCAATTGTCCCAGATATCAAGTTCACTCTGTGTCCTGTCAAGCTTCCACACCTGATACTGTAAACCTGTTGAGTCTGAGAACAAGCAAATCAATCTTTTTTAAATGTAGTAGCTTTTCGACACTTAACAAGCATTTCTGTGTTTTAACAGATGATGAGGTGACAGTGGGAAAGTTCTATGCCACTTTCCTCATCCAGGATTATTTCAGAAAAATGAAGAAAAGACAGGAAGAGTACTATGGCTTCCGGCCCACCAATAAGAGTGCTACCCACGAGATACAGGTAAGTAGTTATTAATATATGAAGTGTAGTTAATGGTTTGATCATCACAATTCATATAATAAATGTGATTGCAATTCAAAACAGTAATGCTGCGTTCACACCAAACGTGACGCCATTTTTCGCTTCAGTTTACCGCTTCAGTTTACTCGCATGAGTGAAACGAGGGCGTTCACACCAAACGCGAGATTGCGCCGCGACAAAGGGGGCGTGGCTTATCGCTGTCGCTTCTCTCCGTGAAAAGAGCTTTCATTTTCGCTATCGACCATGGAATAAATAACCACTAGTTCTGCATTATACTTGTTGTGGAAGTCCCAAACATGTCGTAACATGAAACGCCCTCGTGTCTGGGTTCATAACATCATCCGTAGCCGCACACAGCTCGGTGAATTTCACTGACTCCTCCAGGAACTGCGTCTGGCTTATCTCCGTAAAACGGATACCGATTCCTTCATCCACCATGGAAATAACCACTAGTTCTGCTTTATACTTGTTGTGTAAACTCCACATACGTGGGAACATCAGACTCCATGGTGTCTGGGTTCATAATATTATCCGTAGTCCCACAACAGCGTCTGAATGAAGCGCTACTTCAGGACCAGTTTGACTCGTGACGGCATGACGACGGTGGTGACGGGTGGAGCTTCTCAACGCTGATTGGCTGACATAACTATGAATTTGCATCGCATCCTTCGCACTATTCGCGCCGCCTAAAACACGTCTAAGGACTTACATCTCAAAACAGGCATGACAAATGGCAAGCCACACAAATCCATGCAAAAGGAGGGGAACAGGGAACAGGTAGCAAAAACTCCATAACTGTTGTCAACCAAGAGTGAAAAGACAGAACCATAAATACACAAGATCAGATGAGACAGCAACACAAGGTCGTGGAAGCTGTAGAGGTAGAAACAACACGAATACAACACAGATGCTGCACAGATAAAAAGATTACTTTAGTTCCTAGGACACGATACTACTGTAGAATACTACATTTACTGTTCATTTAATGTGCATAGAAGTGTTTCAGTGTAACTCTGGGAAGGATGACCCAGTTTGGGCTCCAATATTGACCTACAGAGGATTTTCTCAAATATGCTTAGATGCGTCATAGATCTGAAGGGGTTTGGTAACTAGACCTTTATCTGTGTCCATCAGGCCGGGTTGAGGAACATTGAGGAGGAAGCGGCCCCAGAGCTCCATCGAGCCATCTCTGGAGACCTGGTGACCGAAGAAGAGATGGAAAGAGGTCCTGGTGAAGCTGCGGAGGAGGGCATCTTCAGGGTAACAGGGATGGAAGATGAATGACTGGGAGTATGAACAAACAGCCTCATCTGTCTTTAGTCCAGCAGGAGTCTAGGAGAGCCCATGTGAAAACAATTCTTCTTCACAGAAATGAGTTGCAGCACACACATCTCAATATCCTCCCTACTGCATTCAAATATTTAAAAACTGCAAATCCTGACAAACAGCCTGTATGCATTTTACCTTTTTTATTGATTAATGTGTGACAAAAGTTTAAACTATGAATATATGTTCTCTAAAACAGAGACAAGGCAGTCTTTTTGGGAACCACTCGGACCCTTTCTCTGTGGACGGAGAGCGGGCCAATGCCAACCAGGCCACGAGCCAGCGCCCCCTGCAGATGGCAGGAGGCATCAACGACAACATGAACAACAGCCACTCAGATCACAGGTAAACAAGCAACCAGCAAACAAACTCCTTTTACATCAATTTGAACTTTTTACACCATTATTTCATCTATTATCATTGCATCTACCATTGTCAAACATGATGTCTAAAAGTATTCGATTTAAACGTAGTACTACAGGACACAGACCTTTTCACACCGATTTCAGGGATACAGAATAAATAGTTACCATCCAACGATCTGAAGTACAGGATGGTCGTTTTAATGTTAGTTTGAATCACATTTGAATAAACATCACTGCCACCAAGTCTCCTCTGCTCATCCCTCTGTGGCCTGATGTGGTCATCTTCACGCTAAACAGCTGCTGTGTGGCCAGCAGGCCCCGCCTCTCAGCCCTTCAGATCTCTATGACACAGAACACACAGCTCAATGGTACCCCAACAAGACACCCAGGATAAAGACCGCTATTCCAGAGTCTCAGTCAGCATCGAATAAGTCATTTGTGATGATTTGATCATGATAATGATGCTTGTAATACTAGTTAGAACAGCCTCGATGTCCTCGACAGGTCTCCATTGTTGTATTATTACTCCTCTCTCGGTGGTAGTCCCGCCCCTGGTGTTGCTTGGCTAATCATTAGTCCCCCTGCTGTACTTACTGCTTAATCTTTTAATGGAGAATATGTTTAATGTCACAAAGCTTTGGACCCAGGCAAGGAGAGAGACATGTCTGTAATGGAACCAGGGCCATAAGAGCTGGACGGTGGCTGTCCTGGATTCTGTTGGGGATTCACTCCATAGCTGGCTTGCAGAGAGAGTTTGATTACGTGTCTGTTTCATTCTCCTCCCTTGGTTTTCTCTCTTTTATTAACAGAGGTGTGGAAGAACTGGCCTCTGACCATTAGTGTCTGGCACACTACTTCAAAGCCATGACCTTTGACTGCAGCAAAATGGAGGTGGGAGGAGTTACTCAACGGATGCAAAGAAGGACTGTGATGAAAGAGGCCACCAGTGTAGAGGCTTCAGACCAGGATGAACTCTCACGCTCATCCTGTATGCCATGTATCCATGTATACCACACTGTCTGTTATGTATGTCATGTATATGACATATATATACCATGTATCCATGTATACCACACTGTCTGTTATATATGTCATGTATATGACATATATATATGACATGTATATGTCATGTATACCACTCTGTCTGTTACAGAAAGACTGGGTCCTTCATGTAACCAGAAACACTGGCTGGTGGCTGTTTTTCATTTCAAAATGATTTTGTCATATGCATCCAATCATAATAAGATATTTACTTAGAAAAAACATCACAAATCACAATTATGAAACAATGAAAGTATATATATATATATATTCAGCAATACACATCCAGCCAACACAAAGCTCGCCCTGTTTAGTAGATTGGAGAACAAAACTCTGTTCAATGGTTCAAGTAGAATTACAACTGAAAGAGACAAAGATTATCTGAGCAACAGCTGAAGAAGAAGAGAAGCGGTCATTGGTAAAAGAAACTGGAAGCTTGGACTTAAACAGGAACAGCTTCCTGTTTCAATGTCAAGAGCCTAGAACAAGTCCCAGTAGAACTAGGAGGTTAGTTAGAGTTAGTGTAGTCTGTATCTACAGCTCCATCATGGTCCATGCTCATGAGTATTCTGGCATGGACACTGGGGACATCGACTGAACTTAAGTTTGAATCATGTAATTCTTCTTATTTTATTTATATATATAAAACAATTTGAAATGTGTTAACCTGCTGACGTCTTATCAGAACATAAAACAATGACATACTGCCTAAAGTCTTTTTATTGATTGAGGTAATCGAGGGGTTAAGGCTGAGGCCAAACAAAAACTATGAACTGAAGATTGGAAAATATTCAGCAGACTTGAGGCAAAGCTGGTGATGGTTTTAAGTGTTGTTACCCAACCGACATCCGATCTATAAAGCATCTGTATTAATGCAGATGTTCATAGAAGGATCCCTGCAGTTCATTAGTGGGTGAAGATATGACGTGTGCTGTCCACGTCTTATGTACGTTCACACCAAGAGTTGCGAATTTTCGCTTGACTTTACTCGCTCGACTTTATGTGGTTAATTTGCTTTTTCGCTGCGGAAAGGGGGCGGGGCTTATCTCTGTGGCTTTACTCCGTGAAAACGGAAAGTTTTCATTTCCGCCATCCACCATGTAAATAACCACTAGTTCTGCTTTATACTTGTTGAGGAAGTCCCACACACGTGGGAACATCAGACGCCCCGTGTCTGGGTTCATAATATTATCCGTAGTCGTGTCTGGGTTCATAATATTATCCGTAGTCGTGTCTGGGTTCATGATATTATCCGTAGTCGTGTCTGGGTTCATGATATTATCCGTAGTCGTGTCTGGGTTCATAATATTATCCGTAGTCGTGTCTGGGTTCATAATATTATCCGTAGTCGTGTCTGGGTTCATAATATTATCCGTAGTCGTGTCTGGGTTCATAATATTATCCGTAATCGTGTCTGGGTTCATAATATTATCCGTAGTCGTGTCTGGGTTCATAATATTATCCGTAGTCACACACAGCTCCTCCTCCAGGACGAGTGTCTGAATGAAGCTTCCAGCGCTCCTTCAGGACCAGCAGTGTGATTCAGTGACGGCAGGACGGCGGTGATGCCGGCGGAGCTTCTCAATTCGCTTTTTCGCAACCATTCACGTCTGCATTGACTTTACATGTAATCTACTCGGGCAAATATTTCGCAACTCTTTTGGTGTGAACGCAGCATTACACGTGTTGACCTTTACGTGTGTTTGAATCCGTGTGATTAAAGTCTAATGCAACAGCATCTGCAGCTCCGTGAAGAGGGGAAAGACCTCGCTGTGGCCTGTGACAGAAGTTATGGGCCAGTCATTTAGTTGCCAGGCAACATCTACGGAGCCCAATTGTTGTGAAGGAACCACTGAGACCAGGCACTGTTTTTTACTAATTCATTTCCAGAAACGTCAATTCAATGCATACACAAAATATGTGATAATCCGTGTGAATGTCTCAGACAATTAGAGGAAGTCAGAGGGGGGTCAGTTCAAAGGGTTCGGGTTAAACCACTTGTGGGAAGGGGACTCGGGTCTCTTAGTCCAGATGTCCTCACCAGGTAAACACCTGACCCAGAAGAGCTCTCAAGGAATAGTTCATTCATAATGAACTATAATCATATGGGAACAATACTTGTCTCACACATTACATCACATCAATAAATCAACATTTCATTCTAATTTACTCACATTTTAGTTTAATAACTGCAAAAACTACAGCTTCAGGTCAAAACAACCACATACTTACAGGCTGAAGTGAAAGAACCTTCTTAGCTTCCGAGCTCAATACAGTTTGACTTATTAAAACTATCTTTTACGTTATTAAAAGGTAAATAGAATTCGTCCCTCTGGTCCTGGTCCGGAATAACTCTCGTTCCGCTTCTGGTTTTCCGGTGCAAATCATTGAAAAGATGATGCAAACATTTATTTATATACAAATATATACAAAAATATATACAAAATATAAAATAATCATCTAAAATGATAAAATTAAACTTTATTTTATTGACAAAAAATAGTGGATCCCTAAATGATTAGGATTTGTAATCACTATTAGGGATTCTTATTAGGATTAATGAGGAAAGTCATTTTATATGACGTGAAATCCTTCTGGCCAATAAGAAGTGTACACTACACAACGATCTCTAATTATTCCTTTCATGCGTATGACAACATTTTGTATTCCATGATGAAGATTCACACAGAAAAAGACAACACATGTTTTTTCTTTAGTTACAAAAAATGCACATGTCCCTCCAGTGTATATTTTTAGTTTCTATTATAAAGCCCACTTCCATTCCTCTGTGTGCTTATTGTCATGACCTCCGGGTCTTTGTCTCCACCAAGAAGCTCATTTCAGGTCTATTGTGGAAAGTAACCAAACCCAAAGGAATCAACTTTCAGGAATTTGACTCATCTTTGAAGATGTACAGGAAGGAAATGAGGAGTAAGGCTGCAGCTCAGTACCAAGCGGCGGTCAGCCATGATGACGCAGGAGGGGTCGCCCTATAAAAGAGAGCGTGGCCCGGGAGGGGGCAGTCAGCGCTTTCAACACACGATAAGGTAAGACCATGCTCTGTTTGTGTTCCAGTACGTGGTGATAGGAGAATGTAGGAAAGGCATCAGTGTGTGTGTGCATGACATGGGTAAGGACATAAGGACAGAGTCTCCAGCTGGATGGGGACAGTCCAGGGAACGAGTCCTCAGTGAAGAGCAACAAACCAAAGGACTACGGCGCTGTGTGGCTGCAAATCAAACCAAATTCTTGAGCTGAGGTTAAAATGAGTTGTTGATCCTTAAATGCAATAATCGTCCAGAGGGTAGAAGCAGACGGGCGTCTTCATGTTGTGAGCATGAGATGAAGTGATGTGAGGGAAGTGAGAGCAGAGAGCTCAACATGCGAGAGGTCATGTTGTTAGGTTGTATTGCAACGAGACACCTTTTTCTCACTATCTGCTATTTTTACAAATATGCAGTGTTTAAAAATAAAAAAATAGATGAATTTACTTCCATACCATATTGTAACACATAGATGTGTCAACTGGAGGGCATTGCTTCACTCTTTCCCAGTTGGGCAGAAGAAGAAGCTTTTAAGCCGGTCTGCTAGTACCTAGCCTCGTTTAGAAAGTCCCATCACTGTATCGCGTGTGTTGTGTTCAGGGAAACACGGACAGCTGTCACAGCGTGGAGCATCGATTCTTAACCGTTCCTCCACACGCAGTAAGCGTGGGCTTTGTTT